>JABTTQ020000644.1:0-91676 GCA_016081115.2 Rehmannia glutinosa | reverse complement strand
TTTTGACATTGAGGACAATGTTTTGATAAGTTGGGGAAAGGATAATTGAAAAGGGATAATTGATATTATTTGTAGTAAGCGTGTTTTTTTCGATTTGCAATGTGTGATTTTGAAAAAAAAAACAACGATAGCGAGTAAATAATGTCGATCATGATATTCTTGAAAGACGCATCCCTATTTTTTATTATCTTTCTAGTAATTCCATTTTTCAAAACATGGCATGTTGTGAATTTTTTAAAAAATATTGTGATTATCAAAACATGAAAATAGTCTTATTGTTGAATTCAATGATGCTATCTTGATTAAATTGAAAAAAAAAAAAAAAAAAGAAGAAAGAGAAGAAAGTGTTTTGTGCATATTCTAAGTTTTGTGGAAAGATTGGTTGTGATACATATAATCGAAAGTTTGATCATGATAAAGTATTTTATTTTTAATATTCACACATCTTTTGTGAATGAGTTGTGAGTTTGAGAAACAAGCATTTTGAACTTTAATTGATCGTTTGGAATGGTTATCTTGTTATTTGAAATACTTAAATATTCTACCTAACATGTGGAGAAATGATTTGGTTAACACCACATTGTCAATTTTACATTAAAATACTCTATTACATAATTTGTGATGAGTATTCTTCATTGTTATGTTATCATTGTTAGTCGTGTTGTAAAAATACTCCATTACATAATTTGTGATGAGTATTGTTCATTGTTAGTCATGTTGTAAAAAAAAAAAGAAAAAAAAAAAGGAAAGAAAAAGAAAAAAGAAAAAAAAAAAAAAAAGAGAAAAAAAATATAGAAAAACAAAACAAAAAAAAATATTATCATTTTGTTTGCAGTTCTAAACCAATCAAATTTCGAGACATAATTTGGTATGAAAAATTAGGTGTTTCAAATTTTATAATCACTATCTTATGCTCAATTTTAGTTTGAATCTTGTCTGAAATCATATTGGCCATTTCTTGAGAAAGTTTTGATTTTTTGACTCCAAGAGTGAACACCTCTGCCGGTTTACACAACAAACACTAACTTTGTGAGGACATGGAGTTGGGGGCTTTTTTCATGATCAAGTTTGAAGTTAATGTATTTTGGTTTGTGGAATGAAATGGTGGTTTTGTGCATATATACACAATATTTCTTCTCTAAAAAAAATAATATAAAAAATTATAATATTTATTCTTGATAGCATCTATGATGACTAACAATAAACTTTTTGATTGTTAGACTATTTCAAAGGTTTTTTTTAAATATGATCAACATGTCATATTCATCAAATTTCTTTTGTATTTTTATGCTTTAATTACTAGGGACTAGTAATAAGGTAGTTGGGAGTGTGATGAATGTTAAAAATGTATAATTATTTTAGGCTTATATTATTATTTTACCTTATTAATATTATTAATAAAATAAATTTATAGTATTATTAATATGTTAGGAATAAAATATGAAATCAACATAGAATTGTATTTGGAAGCATTTTTTTTTAGTGCGGGTTTGGATCAACGAGCATAACTTTCATTTCCGACATGATTTTGGGATGATTCTTGAAGATATGGATTCACAATCCATTCATTTACAAGTTTTTAGAGATATTGAAACCAAAAATCAAAGTTTGGAATGATATTTTCTTGGATAAAAAATTCATCATAAAATGAAGATTGAAGGGTTGCTCATTTAATTTCCCGGACTTGACCAAGTTTGGTATTTTGGACATAACTCTTCCGGAAAATACAAGGTATTTGTATCTGAAATGTTTCTGAGTATGTACAAATCATAGATCTACAACATTGATTAAGACCCCAAAGTCGATTCATATTGGATGAATTTATAAAAATTCAAGAGGTCGAACATTGCACTAGTCGATCATATGCCAACCACATCTCAATTATTCAACCATATCTTGGCCCATGGTTGTTGGAATTCAATGAAATCAGTTGGAAATTCAAGCTAACACATGTGATAATTGATTTGTGGAAGAGAATTGAGCAAAGATGGCGATATCATGGACAAAATGACCAGTCAAAAGAAGGTGGCAAAGTTGGTGTTGATTTCCTTATTTTCTTACTTGTAATAAAAATAAAGAATAAAATAATTGTAAATTGATTTTGAGTTGGCTATAAATAGAGGTCATTAGCATTAGCGAAGAACAAGTTTTATGTAGAGAAAGTTAGAGTTAGAAACTTCAAAATAATTTTTCTTTCTTGCTTTTCTTAAATTATAATAAGATTTCTAGTATTTTACAAAATGTTTGCTTTAGTTTTCTTCAATCTTTTTGTTTTCTCTATTTTCTTCATGTTATTCTAAGTTTATTTTGTTGAGAAATGGGGTGAAACTCTTGATGAAGGATAAGGAATGATTGTATATTCATATTAAATTTCATTGTTTGTATCATTAATTTGTTTTTACCTTATACATTTTTGTTTGGTGGTGTTTCTTGATTTATGTATATCTATTGGCAAAATAAATACTTGGTTCCATTTAGTTAAATGTCCTGGTTTTATTTCAACCGACTACTAATGTGGATACCTTGATTTGTTGTAGACAAAGAATACATAAATACTTGATCCCATAAACAAGTATTGATGTTATAAGATAAATTCAATTGATGATATAACATGATTACCTCGTTCATGATTTATATGTATAATATCTTCCCATTGGAACCTTCTTTGTGTATGGATTCCAATAGTGGCAATCTAAGAGGTAAGAAAATATAATCATTCTTTTATCCGAAATCAAGAGTGAATCCATAATCCTCAACATTTCTATTAATTAAATTTCTTGTAAAAAAAAATATATATTCTTACTAGTTAAAAATCTATTTACTCATCACTTAAATAAGAAATATCCTGTAAACTTCCATCAAATTCCCCGGATCGACCTCGGACT
Organism: Rehmannia glutinosa; assembly: GCA_016081115.2. Classification (NCBI taxonomy): domain Eukaryota; kingdom Viridiplantae; phylum Streptophyta; class Magnoliopsida; order Lamiales; family Orobanchaceae; genus Rehmannia; species Rehmannia glutinosa. Next base: position 88,791 of record JABTTQ020000644.1, on the reverse strand, counting down.
CTAAAAAATTTATTACTTGAGGCAACTGCACTTGGGTTTGCAACCTTAAAGTTATGGCAGGGCGCGGAAAAAAAAGCCTTCTTAACTTCAAGGCGAAGTATGTTCCGGAGGACAGAGTACGACTAAAAACAACCACAAAAGGCATAGGCGCGTGGGAGGCGGCCGGAAGCTGCAGTCGCCTCCCGCTTCTTCCTCTATGCCTTTTTGTGGTTGTTTTATTTGTTTTTTGACAAAGACTTGGATTAGGCCGTCTAACTTGGGTCTTTTCCGTTAGGCGGATCAAACTGACCCAAGTTTTTCGCAATTTCATGCACCGATGACATGTTCGTAATATTTTGGAGCGAAATCCAAAAAGTATTAGTAGTACATACGAAAAGTATTAGTAATCCTCTTAAACAATTTGGTTGCCTTCATAAAAAGTATTGTTTTTCCATAAAAAGTATTAGGTTTTTCCATGAAATATATTAGCAATCACTCGGAAAAGTATTAGTAGTTTATTGAACAATATTTTTAGTAGTACTCAAGAAAAGTATTTATTTTCCCTCAAAGTATTAGTAATCCTCCTAAACATACTAGTAGTCTACATGAAAGTATTAGGTTTTCCGACTAAATGTATTTGAGTAATTCACACAAAAAGTATTTTTCTTATAAAAATTATTAGTATTTCTCCATAAAAGTATTAGTTTGATCCTCCGTATTAGTTGTCACCTAAAATATTTTATGTTGTCCCCTAAAAATGTTAGTTTTCCCATTTAAAAGTATTAGTAGTCCTCCAAACAAATATTAGTAGTCCGCAAAAAGTATTAGTAGTCCTCTCATGAAACTTTCATCAACAACATTCTATAAGAGGGTTTTCATCATCATTGGCCACATACATAACTTTCTCATCTTTCTCATAAACATCCAACAAATGTGCCACAAGGAAGCAAAAACCATATGCGCAGATCAAGATACATATTTGTTTGCATATGCACAAAAAGAGATGGAATTGCGGGACATTAGAAAACGATGATATCAAAAACCTCGGCATAGTTCTTTCTCCTGGAGGAGGACATGTTGATTTTCACCACGGATGTGGAGAGTATTGTTGGGTTTTCTCTACGATGGCCGTGCATATGTCTCTTTGTCTCTCTTTTTTAATTGACTTTGGGTTTCGGGAATGGATCTGGGATCGGGTTAGGCTACATCTTTCTAACGGTTAGATCAGTTAGATCGCTGACGAGGAGACATTCTCTTATGTTTTTTGGTTAAAGTTGTTAGTTTATTAATAACGTCAAACCACACTTTTTTTTTTTATCTCGATCGACAATTATTTTGACTTTCAAAATAACATAAAACTCAGGCTAATTTAACGAGAATAGGGTTAATTTAAAATCAATTTGAACAAATAATGTAAAAAAATTAAAAATGGGTGAAAACAGTGTTTTCACTTTTTTTGTCGAGAAACAACGCTTAACTTTTGTTTTCTCGAAAATAATTTTTTAAAAAATTAGTTTAAAATCAACAATTTTAATTTTAGGATATCAAATTTGTTTTGTGTGATTTTAATTTTTCAAAATCAATAATTTTTTAATTTTAATTCTGAAAACAGGTATTGAATCTCTATTTTCACAAATTATTTTTTTATTTTTTAATATTAGGATATTGTTTTGTAAAATAATTTGTGAAAATAGAGATTCAATACCTGCTTTCAGAATTAAAATTAAAAAAAATTGCTGATTTTGAAAAATTAAAATCACACAAAACAAATTTAATATTGGTTTTACAAATAATATCCTAAAATTAAAATTTCTGATTTTAAACTAATTTAAGAAAAAAATTATTTCGAGAAAACAGCGTTAGAAAACAGTGTTTACCTATTATGTTAAATTAGCCTAAAAACTCCAAAATAGAATTGGGGTTTTCATGTGGTACTTCGGAGAAAACAAAATAAAAACCCAGCTGCAAAACTGCCACTGCCCACCGCCCAGCTACTTCCCGCCGCCGTTGGTCTCTACCGGCGGTCTCCCGCCGCCGGTCGCCCCTTACGCCGCCGGTATCAGTCTCCAGCCGTTAGGGGCCCTTTGCGCCTCAGTGCGCTTCTCGCCTCTAATAACACTGGTTTCCTCAATGTTACTTTATTGTGGTCAGGGTTGAGTGGACGCTGCTCGCTTGATGGTTCTCATAAGGATTCGTGGGTCCTCTGCGCACTTCTCCTTAGACAGATTTCTGATCAAAGTTTCAGCAAATTTCTTTTTTAAGGTTCATTTTCATTTATTCCTTTACTTTTTCCAGTTGTCTGTGGTTAGTGAAGCTTTTATGGACAACATACAAATGCTTTCTGGTGCATCAGAATTCCAAATTGTTTCTAGAATGTGATTTTATGGTAATGTTTTGTAGTGGCATCAACGTTGTCAATCTCCCACATCCAAGTTTGCCTTTTTTAGCAGCGCTGCAGCTGCCTTCAATAGAATTTCAGTTGAGGAAAATGTGCACAACTTCAACGAAACCTGTTCCCGATTAAAGAAAGGTAATATACTCTGTGCTCTGACTGGCTGCAAAAGTCCACATAACTCATTGAACTTATCATGTAGGGATTCCAGATGAGTGCTTGGAGATCAAATGGTCACCACATGCGAAGAATATTCAAGGAGAAATTTTGAAAATTGGATTGCATGAAGTTGGAGAATCAAATTGTGAATTTCAGGTTCTGCATGATTCTTTAGGATGTAGATATGACAAGAGATTGTGCGGGTGAAGTATTGAGTCTATTTTCACGAATGCATGACAACTCTATTCCTTTACATGATGGTGCTGTAGCTAATATTTTGCGGGCTTGCACTGGTGCCAAAGTTGATTTTCACTTCGTTGAACAGATTCATGCTAAGATCATCCGTTTTGGTTTCTGTACAAGCCCACATTTTTGTAATCCTCTGATTGATTTTTACCTTAAGAATGAATTCGTAGATTCTGCAATTCAAACTTTTAAAAGTATGGGTACAGGGGATAGTGTTACTTGGGTTGCCATGATATCAGGCTTGTCCCAAAATTGCCGTGAAGTAGAGGCTATCCTCCTTTACCGTGAGATGCGGAAGTTAGGAGTATTCCCCACTCCTTATGTCTTTTCAAGCATTATAAGTGCCTGCACCAAGATAGACTTTTTGATCTTGGGGAGCAAACTTCATGCACTAATCATCAAGTGGGGATTTTCATCAGAGCTTTTCGTCTGCAACTCTCTTGTTTCGCTTTATTCCAGATGTGGAAATTTAACATTTGCTGACCTGATTTTCAGTGAAATGCAGTGTAGGGATAAAATTCACGTACAACACTCTAATTTCAGGCTTTGCTATGCGAGGATTAACAGAGAAATCTGTCCAGTTATTTGAGAAAATGCAGTCCGAGTCATTGAAACCTGATGGTGTTACAGATTGCCAGTCTTTTTGGCACTTGTGCGTCAATGGGTGATCTTCATAAGGAATGCAGCTGCATTCATATGCAATCAAGGCAGGAATGTGTTCGGATATCATTATTGAGGTTCTCTGCTAAACCTTTATGTAAAATGCTCTGATGTCAAAACAGCCCATAAATTCTTCCTTGATACTCAAACACATAATGTGGTACTGTGGAATGTGATGCTAGTGGCATATGGACAGATGGGCGAACTCCTAGACTCATTCCATATTTATTCACAGATGCAGATTGAGGGCCTTCAGCCTAATCAACACACGTATCCTAGTATTCTAAGAACGTGTACTTCCGTTGGAGCGCTTGATCTAGGAGAGCAAGTTCATACCCAAGTCATCAAAACTGGATTCCAACCAAATGTGTACGTTTGTAGTGTGCTTATAGACATGTGTACGCCAAACATGGAAAATTGGAAACTGCACTGAAAATATTCAGACGTCTTAATGAAGATGATATTGTTTCTTGGACAGCTATGATTTCTGGATATACTCAACATGACATGTTCTCTGAAGCTTTAAAACTTTTTGAAGAAATGCAAGAAAGAGGGATTCGATCAGATAACATAGGATTAGCCAGTATTGTAAGTGCATGTGCTGGAATTCAAGCACTCAGTCAAGGACGACAAATTCATAGTCAATCTATTGTCTCTGGCTACTCTTCTGATATATCAATTGGAAATGCACTTGTTTGCCTCTATGCGAGATGTGGTTGTGTAATGGAGGCACACTTATTATTTGAGAAAATTAACCCTAGAGATAATGTTTCATGGAATGGATTGATATCAGGATTTGCGCAGAGCGGAATGAGTGAGGAAGCACTGAAGGTATTTTCTCAAATGATTCAAGCTGGAGAGGAGGCTAATATGTTCACCTATGGATCTGCTGTTAGTGCAGCAGCAAACTTAACGAAAAAGAATCTAGGTAAGCAAATTCATGCCAGAACAATAAAAACAGGGTATGACAGTGAGACAGAGGTATGCAATGTATTACTTACATTGTATGCCAAATGTGGATGCCTTAATGATGCCAGGAGGGTGTTCGTTGATATTCCTCAGAAAAATGAAATTTCGTGGAATGCTATGATTACTGGATATTCTCAACACGGATACGGTAGGCAAGCTATAGAGCTTTTCGAGGATATGAAAAGGCTGCAAATGATGCCAAATCATATAACATTTGTGGGAGTTTTAACTGCCTGTAGCCATGTAGGATTGGTGGAAGAGGGGATTAGTTACTTCAAATCCATGTCTGAACAACATGGCTTAGTACCAAAGCAAGAACACTATGCCTGTGTGGTTGATGTTCTCGGGGGGCAGGTCAAGTTTGCCGTGCGAGATCATTTGTGGAGTCTATGCCAATCAAACCAGACGCAATGGTCTGGAGGACCCTCTTAAGTGCCTGCACGGTTCACAAGAATAGAGAAATTGGTGAAGTTGCAGCGAAGCTTCTTCAGAATTAGAACCTAAGGATTCTGCTACTTATGTTCTCATGTCGAATATGTATGCTGTTACTGGTAAATGGGATTATCGGGATCGAGCAAGACAACTAATGAGAGATAGAGGTGTGAAAAAAGAGCCTGGTCGCAGTTGGATTGAAGTCAGGAATTCTTTCCATGCATTTTTTGTTGGTGATAGACTCCATCCTCTTGCAGATGAGATTCACCAGTACTTGGAGGATCTAAACGAGCGGGTGGGTGCAATTGGTTATGTACAAGATCGTAGCAGTTTATGGAATGATTTGGAGCTGGGACAGAAGGACCCAACTGCGTATATTCACAGTGAAAAGTTGGCTGTTGCTTTTGGACTTCTAAGTTTGCCTAATGTGATTCCCTTGCATGTTATGAAGAATCTGCGTGTATGTAATGATTGTCATAATTGGATGAAATCTGTATCAAAGGTTGTTGATCGAACTATTATTATGCGTGATGCATACCCGATTCCATCATTTTCAAAATGGAATTTGTTCTTGTAAAGACTATTGGTAACTGGGAATAGATGATACCAAGGAAAGAATCTGTGATGTTCTTTCTGGAGTCACATGTGGATGCTTTTGCAGCTGCCATCAGGTAATAATTTCCTAACTAGGAAATGGACCCTGGAGTAGTAGTTTTCATTTTAATGCTGCCGTTAACCTGAGTATAACCCCAGGCAATACTTATTTTTAGTGTGGATAATGTTGATTTCTTCATGATTGTTTTATTTTGGTTAAAATTTTATTTGAAGGGACTCTAAGAATGAAACATACATGAACATCTCATTTGTGCAATTAATTCATCTGTGGAGGAAGGATTGGTTGATGTGTTGGTGAGGGTTCCTTTAGAGATCTGCTTGTCAGATCATCATGTTGATTACATTTGTCTTAGAATTTTAGCATATTCAGTTCTTTAATGCATATTTTCTTGAAAATGTCTTTTGCTAGCTGCAATTGTATTTGAATCTTTTGAAGATCAGTTGATTATAGTAGAGTTTCGAATTTAGTAGAAGCTCTGAGCATCCACACTACAATTTATTTATATTTCAGGTGATTGAAGGTATGCATGCTATATCTGGGATTGGATTTTGATTGAAAAACTGCACATCCCTTACAATAAAAGACATGTATTCTGCCGTCCTTGTTGTTCCTGAGCTTTTGATAATCGCAGTAATTGTGACATATTGCTCTCATATATATGGTTCAAAACACCCTTTTCCTTTGATCATTGCGCTTTGTGTGTTTTTTACTTTCTTATTGTTGATTTTGGTGAATTTTATGTTGTTTAACTTGCAGTAGTTGATTCTTGCTGTACATTTAGGCTTTTGTGAATTTATAGTATAATTTGCAAATATGACCTCCTCTATCATATCTTCACTAAATAGTATAATTTGTTATGGCATCTGTTGAATTTCAATGATATTTTTTCATTGACAGAATTGTTTTACTTCTGCTACTTGCTTATCATCTTTAATTCTATGTTTCTGATTTATATTTGCCTTTTTTTCTCAAATGTAATATTCTCGTAGACTCATAGTGGAGTTTAAATGTGCATCTTTTTTGTAAATCTATGTCTATTTTTTTGCAATATAAATAAAGTTTAGGGGAGCTGCTGACATACCAAATGAATGTGATACTTATTAATTCTTTGTTTCATCAGTTCAACTGAGTCGGTAAGATGGAACATATGTTAACTACCCTAGTAAAGGATTTAGTATTATTCCCAGAAAGATAATGCATATCCATATAATTGAATAGATTCAGATTCAAAATTCAGTGGCAATACCCATTTTGCTTTGACATTTAGATGCATGCTTCAGAGGGTAAGAATATCTATTAACACAATTTGTTATTACTTATTAGTACATCTCTTTTCTCATAAATTAAATGGGAATTCAGTTTTCTATATGCTACACTTAATGTACATGCACTAGCATGCATCTTATGCGCCTCAGTGTTGTATAAAAATAAAATTTTAGACGTAACATCCATTTACTTTATTTGGGTTGAGCAACAATTGAACTCTGTTTAATCATTTCTGTCATGGTTATAACAGAGATGGTCAGTACGAATTGATTCTCAGGGCACTCAACCATGTTGAACTGACTCATGTACAAACTCTAATATTACAGGTGCAATCATATTCAAAATACTTATGGACGTTCAACTTCTTTGTGCTTCATAAATTTGTGCGTGCCCTGATTTGTCTTATAGTTTTGTGGAGACATATGGTGAGGTTTTGACAGGGTGAGACACATTGAGATTGGGAAAAAGTGTTTCAAGCTTACCCACTTTGAAGAGGTAATCATGTTATCATAAAGTCTTCGTTTGTTTACTGCATGCAGTTAATGTTGTTTATTTGTAACTTTGTTATCATAAGGTTCATCATGTAAGTAGCTATATCCTGTGTGTTGGCTACTCATCTGTATCTGTATTTGGAATGTTATGGAAACTATACTCATGAGTATGAGTATATTCTTTGTCGTGACTTCTCTTGTATCCAGTTTGTGTTCTTATTCCTATTACATGTAGGGGGACTGTCAGGACTCAATAGATTAGATAGAGAAATAGCACACGAGGTGCCTTCAGTCAAAAAAGAATGGCTCTGTTCTGACTCAGCACTGGGTTTAGATCAGAACTGAAAGCGTTAAGAGAATGTTTGACAGTTAGTAGTGCTTTAGATAAAGGTTGCTAACTAATGGTTACTTTAATTGATTGGACAAGTTTGCAAGAATAATTTACAATTTAGGAAAAGTCAAATGAGATTTCCTTGTAGCCACATAGAACATTTGGTGAATGACGGTTTGATTATTCTCATTGTCTCCTATTACTTTTATTCTCTAAAGAACTTCTTTTGTATCTCACATTCCCTGCTCTCAGTCGAAGCCTGAGTGTAAATGCTAATCGTTTTAGTGGATGTGGACAGGAGACTTCAACATGAGCTATACTGCTGTAATTATCTTGAATTTATGCTCACTGAGTGTGAGGTTGTGTGTTCAAATGTTAATTTTGTACTTGTACAATTATCTGGTAGTTAAGTAATGGTTTTAATCAAGCTAGGCAAGTCTAAATGGAAAATCCTGAAGATCCTTAGACTTGGAAACAAGACAGCAGCTCAGCACATAATCTGACTATTGGGAAGCTTTTGACAATAGAAAGATATGTTGCACTTAGTCCATCCGAAAAATTTCATCACCAACTATAGCTGCATTTAATGTTATCCAAATTTTCTGATATTCTAATCTTTTTTTCCTTATTTATTACATATATTATGTTTTTAATTAGTTTGTAGAATTAACTATGTTAATTTAAAAGTTCACTCACGGGCATAAATCATTCTTGAGGATTCAATGCACAAACAGCAGTTCCACAATCTTTTTTCCATTAAGGTAACATAATAAGCAATACACAATGAATAGATAACTGAAAAAATTGGAAAATCATTGATGAGATTTGATAAGGTGATATAGGAATCAATGCAAAAAAGTATTATAGTATTTTGTCCTTAATGGCACTTTCAAATCAAATTGTATTAGAAACCCTATGTCTACTGTCCTTACACTTGTAACGAAAAACTCTAAATTTCAACTACTATATAATCACACAAATGATACATTCATTCTTTCGTAGTTATGCCTGACTTCATTCTGTTATATGTAGTTGCTTATTCTCTAACTGCGATTGGCACTATTTCATATAAAAGTACGACTAGCATCTTGTCTTCAATAATGTCAATAACAGAAAAATATCATTAAAACTTTTTTAGCTTGGCTTCTGGGTAGGGAAAGTAGGAGAACAAACAGAGGAAACGGCTGATGAAGAGTTTTTGATAAATATAGATTGAACTGGATATAAAGTATTTTAATAGATGCAATGGTCAAGTGCTTTTAAAATATTTTTTGCGACATAATTTGCTTAATGATCAAATTTATTGTTGGAATGTTTTTAATTCCAATGGGAGCAATGGAGCATTACATATTCCAATGACACACTGTTCGAATTTTCAAAATTCCAGCGAAAAAATTCATCGGAATTATTTGGAAAGTATTCCAACAAAAAGGGGTTGGAATTTTTTCTCAAATCCCAATGGAAATTTACCATTGGAATTGATTCCAACGGTATAATGCCATTGGACATGCTGTTGGAATAATCAATGGAGTTTTTTTTCCAATGATTATATATTCCAACGAACAAATATCGTTGGAGTTTATAACTCCATTGGAATTACCGTTGGAATATTTGTTGGAGTTTTTTTTCCAACGATCGGATATTCCAACTGTCAAATACTGTTGGAAGTACCATTGAAATTTGTTGGAATTTTTGTGGAAATTTTGCCATTCAACGGCCATTTAACCAACGGTGTATTTTCCATTGGAATTTTCTTATTTTCTTGTAGTTATATATTTACTCCGCATTGCTGACCATTGGCCAAATCACTCGATTTTTTGCCTTTACTCTTACAGAGTTTTGGCGAAAATTAACTGCCATGGGCTTAAGAATCGATTGCATGCGGCATCTGCACATGCTTACGGGCATATACTGACGCAATTCACCTTCCTCTTCAATGATTTTGAATATAACTATAGTGTGTTAACAACGTACATTTTTCCAAATTTACAAAAATAAATGAACAAATAATTATGTAAAATGGAATTCAATTGTGATGGAGGGAGTATTCATTGGGAGTATTCAAATAAATGATCTTCTTGTATGAATCTATTTACTCTAAAGGTTTGTACTCTATGTTAAGTCACTTATTTTAACAAATTATATTGCTTGTGCATAATATATGAATAAGAAGCTAGATCGAGCTGTGTTTAGGTTTGCCACCTTTGAATGGGATGAATTGACAGAGTGTATGTGTTTGTTATTTTTTGGCAGATTATTTGGCCTTAAGTATGCTGCAGCTGCTGCCTGTACAAGTACATAAGGTATTAGTTATATCATCCATCAGTCTTTTGCCAAGATTCATCATTGACACACTTTACTACATAAGTTGTGCCGATATATAAGCTCAAGAAATGCTATGCATGTAATGCCCACATGTTTCAGATGTTATAGTTATGTAAAGAAATTGGCTACTTAATTTTTGGAAAATTTTGATTACTACATGATTGGCAGCTCCACTTTCCTTTAACTTGCATTTGGATGGAAGAATTTGGATTTGAGGAAAGGATTTCAAATGACTCCAAATAACAAATTTATTGTAGCTTGAGATTATTCAAACAAACTCAATGGATTTGTTATTATATGTTTGAAATCCTTACCTTCAAATCCTTCCATCCAAATGCAACCTTATTAAATCTTTAGACCTTAACGGCTTTACCATCCAGAGACGGAGCGTTGGTGGTGGTAGTGGGATTTCGCTTTTCTTTTATTTTTATTTATTTACTATCTCGTATTTTTGTTTATTTTTCTTTTATTTATTTATTTTTACCCTTACCTTCAAATCCTTCCATCCAAATGCAACCTTATTAATTTTTTAGACCTTAACCGGCTTTACCATCCAGAGACGGAGCGTTGGTGGTGGTAGTTGGATTTCGCTTTTCTTTTATTTTTTATTTTTTATTTTTATTTATTTACTATCTCTTATGGGAGTTGGGGGGAGGGTGGGGGATGTCTACTAATATAGCTATCTTCCTAAAGTTTCCTTAAAGTGGGTGAACTTTACCGATATTGGGTTCTTCTTAACTGTTACTTTGGTGAAGCTTCATAGTAAAAAGATATGGAGAAAAAATTAATTAAATTTTTTTTTTTTTGCTCTTTCACTTTTCAATCTGAAAGGCTGAAAATGTAACAAAATCGATTAAAAATTATAATAAAAGCTGCAAAAGAGGAAGTTCAATACCTGCATTAATCTTATATCCAAATGTGAAACGATGGTCAATGAAATTACTTAGCTTAATGACGTAGCGAAAGCGTAAACACGGGAGTAACTTGAGAGAAACCCCTCATTTTGTATTTCTTAATCAAAAAGCAACGGTTTTTACAGCAAAGGGAAAGAACTTAAATAGCTGCTACTTCTATGTTTCCTACTTGAAGTAGGATTAAGACTCCAAAAGAAACCAATTTCTAGCTTAAGACACCAACAGAAAACAAATACTAATATGAGACTCCAAAATACGGCAAAATAAATAATTGGAAGGCAGGAAAATTAATCAAGCATAAACATTCACGGCACTTGTAGCTTCATCGCCATCATTCTCCCCTTCCTTGGAATGAAGCCCCTGCCTTTTACAAGCTCAAATGCCTCATGGAAATCCGGTGATGGAGTTTCAGACCAGTTTCCGGCACATCTGAGAGTTCTTGTTGTAGATGATGACCCCACTTGTTTAAGGATCTTGGAGAAGATGCTGAAAAATTGTCTGGATGAAGGTAATATGTCAACATAAGCAATTGGCTGTTTCTGGTTATCTTCTTTTTAAAGTAGTTTATTATGTTAGTTGAAAGGTAGAGTTTCTATGTTTTTTTTTTTTTGCTTTTTCTTGCTTTTTCATGGCGGATTTCCATATGTATGTACTTTGAATATTTTGCGTTAAGAATTTGAGAATTTTGATTTTGGAGTAATAAACGTATGGATTATATGATATGGCTTATGATTTCAGTTTTTGGGAGAGAAAGGACTGTAGAAATTATAAAAAGTAGATACTTAGTTTTTAGATCTTGTGCACACACCTCCGAATGTCGAAATTTTGCCTATCCATAGGGTTTGTGTGTTTAATCCTGGGACTAAGATATCCCAATTCATAGCACTTTTGTTAGGTGATTAATCTATTTATTTTCGGTGTTTTTTTTCAGTTACGACTTGCAGTCGAGCAGAGATTGCATTAAACTTTCTTAGGGGATAACAGAAATGCCTATGACATTGTTATAAGCGATGTACACATACCTGGCATGGATGGTTTTAGACTTCTAGAGCATGTTGGACTTGAGATGGATCTGCCGGTTATCAGTCAGTATTTTTCTTTTCTATTTCATTCCAATTTTGTTTCAATCTTATAAGGGATAATTAAAAAAAAAAAAACTAAGGTTTGGCTAATTACAAAAAAATCAGATGTTTCAAAATTACAAAATACCCCCTCGAGGTTTGATTCTGTCTTAAATTTGAGGGGTAACCGTAATATTTCTATAAATGTTTGGGGATTTTTGAAATGTTTTTGCTTATGAAATGGGAAAATGTAAGACATAATCAAACCTTAAGGGGTGTTTGCAATTTTCAAAAGCCTCTGAGCATTTTTGTAATTAGCCCAAACCTCAGGGGGCTTTTCGTAACTATCCCTTCTTATAATTAGCAATAATAAGTAACATGTAACCTTTGATTTTGTGGTTTTTAGTGATGTCAGCGGATGATAGCAAGAGTGAGGTGATGAAGGGTGTTACACATGGTGCTTGTGACTATCTTATAAAACCAGTTCGAATGGAGGCATTAAAGAACATATGGCGACACGTGGTTCGCAAAAAGAAGCACGAGTGGAAGGAAAAGGATTTTGAACAATGGGGAAGTGTGGATGATGAACGGCAGCAAAAACTGGCTGAAGATGTAGATTATTCGTCTTCGGCTAATGAAGGAGATTGGAAAAACTCCAAGAAGAGGAAGGATGAGGAAGATGAAGCGGATGAAAGGGACGACACGTCTACATTGAAAAAACCACGGGTTGTTTGGTCTGTTGAGCTTCATCAGCAATTTGTAACTGTAGTTAATCAACTCGGAATAGACAGTACGGATCTCCTTCATCTTTCCGTTTTTTTTCCATGTCTTTCACCGTTGTTTTCCTTTTCCATTTGTTTTGTCCATATTCTTTCATTTCTTATGGTGTGGGGTGCAAGGAGGGATTGTTGAGAAATTTTGAAGAAAAACATGGTGATGTTTGTATCTTGAAAACATTAATGTTTAGAGCTGCCTTTAATACCTGTTCCTTACGTGAAAGCCCAAGTAAGAATTTGTACTGAGATAACATTGGCTTATATAATAATCACAAGAAGATTACAAACTAATATACCAAATAAACCCCAGTGAATTCATTTTCTTGCTTCCCATTTATTGCCGGCAATTGAGTTGATCCATCTAGAAGAACTTGTTATTGCCTAGCAATAGCTGTTATTTACTGAAGATCCATTTAGATGCTGATGTGAGTACTTGAGTTAATGCCGTCTAGAACAAAATATGTACCTGAAAAAGTTAGAGCACTTCATTGTTCAGCGGAATTGTCTTTTGTTAAATCACTATTCGTACTTACACTTTTATTAAAATTAATAGAGAAAAATCATTACTCAATTTGAAAATTCTGTTATCGTTGTGTCTGCTGGCATTTTAATTATCATTACTTTTGGCTTGTTGGCCAAAGTATGTTATTTCTGCTGGCATTTATGTGTATAGTTGTGTCTGCATTTTGCATTATAATGGAAGTGATATAGTTGATTCTGTAACGATTGGATTTCTTTGACTAATTAATTTTTCTATCATTTGTAATCATTACTTTCGATATTATTGCAGAGCCGTGTCCAAGAAAATCCTTGAATTAATGAATGTTCCTGGCCTTACAAGAGAGAATGTTGCAAGCCATCTTCAGGTCGCTCGCAAAGCAACTCGTTAATAATGCCGATGGTTCAACTGCAGTCGAGGACTCAAAATTTAAATGATACCAATGTAGGTCAATCTGTTTTGGGTCGAAATGGAGTTGGCAATGTTTGTGGTCAACAATATACTTCCGTTTCCCAGCCGTCACCTGTTGTAGATTTCTCGAGCCAGAGCAGAGAGTTTCAAGGGAACAGCTTTCCAGTAGTGAGAAATTCCGGAATGTCTAAGCGTCAAGATGAAGTCAACGCCGAAGTCAAAGGATCTAGAAGTTTTGTTCCTAATTATAATGTTTTCGATGGTGGTGTAAATCAGAATAGAAACCAGAATTGGTGTTTGCAAAATATTGGATCTACTTTTGAAGGCCCCCAACAATCGTATGTACGAGGAGGCTTGGATGTTTCACCGTCGGTTTTAATTCAGCAACGGTTTCCGTCTAACCAGGAGAGTGGACAAAGCAGGATCCCGTCTGTTAATAAGGCAGCCGTTTCAGTTGGAGAGGGATTTGGTAACACCCCAAACGTTGGTCCGCAGCTTAACTCGTCTTTCTCTGACAATTCATTTAGGATAAAAGGCTGAAAGACTGCCTAATATGGGATTCCAGAATGGCCTCTTACACGAACACTTTGGCCAGGAAGACCTCGTGAGTGCACTTCTCAAACAGGTTAGCTTCTTTACCTCAGAACCTTGTTTGCAAACACTTAAATAAATGATTGTCAACTACTGGCTGGAAAAAAAGTACTTTTTAGTGTTTTCAAATGCCAACTTCTACTTCGATTCTGCATAATTTAATCAGAATCTAAGAGCAAGGAGGGGTTCTTTAGATTTCTGCTTATGCTTCTGGTTCGACTTTTATACACAAAAACACTTTTACAGCGTATTCACCCAACACCTTTTAACTTATTCAGCTTCTATTTGCAAACACTACAAACTTTTGATTCTCAGCTGCTTTTCTTCTACTACAATAAATCACGTTCTCTAAAAGCATAAGTGTTTGCAAACACTCCCTGAATGTGGATTGTTAAATGACTCAACTGATTCTCTAATAGTAAAACCTCACTGCAGCAGCAAGAAGGCATGGGACCCATTGAAAACGAGTTCGGCTTTGATGGTTACCACTTGGATAATCTTCCTGTATAACATGCCACTCTGCTGTTAGCGTGTTTGAGCACTTTGTACATAGTTGCAGTTTACAGCTGAAGTTATCGGGTCTTGTGATCAAGGGCTGGAAGTTCTTCTCGTCTTTTTCCCAATGCTCCCATAAGTAAGATCTTGGTACTTCTTTTGCTTTCTTACTCTAGTGTGAATAGGTTGCCAGGCTTCTTAAACACAGCACATGACGGTTGATCAGGTGGATCATCTGTGATTGAAGATGGAGGAAATGTGGCTGATAGTGCCGCGTGCCGTGCAAAGTTTTGGTTGCTGTAGCTTAAGTGATTTAGGGTGAACATTGCTTCAGGGATTTGGTGAATATTTCGTTTTAGGATTGCCTCATTTACTTTAGCTTTGGGATAATGTTATTTGCTATCTGCAAACTTTTCGAGCCTCTAATTCAAATAAGTAAAATATTTTCCCAGATGGGTGTACAATACAGATTAATTTAATTTTTCAGAACACTCGTTTGTTATAATTTGCATCCCTGCTTGTGATGTTGCTCAATTGTGCTTATGATCAGTACATCTTGCCACATTTTTGGATCTGATAAATGCTCAAGTGTTCATATTTTGTAGTCTAAGACTCGGAAAATAGCAATTAAAATGTGTCACTTTCTTTAATTTCATCAACAAGTTGAGTTAATTCATGTGAAAACTGAGAAAACCCATGTAAATCTGGTTTTGCGTTCATCATTTACTCATCCTTGTGGTGACAATTACTCCCTCCAGTTCACAGTGAGTGTAGTTTCGGCTGATAAAAAGTTGTTTTGGTTGATAACAAAATCTTCAAAAAGAAAGATATGTTTTGACATTTCTAAGGCTAATGAGTAAAGGTTTTTCCCAAATTATCCTTATACCTATTAATTTATTTAGTAAATGTATTTTATTTATGATGTATTATTTTTCTACTCGTATTAATTATAACTTGGGGTATAGGGTATTTTAACACTTTCCCTAAATATCATGAGACCTGAACCACAATCGAAAAATGAACATAAGGAATCAAACTCAACTAAATGATGTTTAACAAACAGTATGTGAAAACTAACATGTGTGTATGTTACAATGCCAACGTTGAATCTTCTAAAACCGATCATCAACAACCTGAATCAAGTTCCCAAAATATCCCCGCAAACTCCTCAATCTAAAAATTCCTCACAGGGGAACAATTTGATCAAATAACCAAAAGAATGAACAAATAAGCCAGTCATGTATATTCAAGCAATTCGCTATTGCTGCACGTAGACGAAAACCATAACAACCAAAACAAACGACAAGAAAACAGACGAGCCTAATCGACTCGAACCGCTCGTCGGAAGTACTTTCGGCAACGAACACTCCTCCCCATTAAAGTAAACCTTCGTCGGAAATCCATCGCCAGCTGGGATATTAATTCCTGGAGTCAACTTCTTTGTGAATGAGATCACAGACTGTTGCTTACCAGGAACCCTCGGATCCTTCTTAGGATCGGTGCCATCTGTCTCTGCAACCAAATAGTTCAACCCGGGAAGACCCTGCATGAAAATCGTATTATTCACACCGTCTATATCTAGTGAAGTTCCATTAAAAGAGTACACTGCCTCAAAACCAGGAGCTGCTTTGTCCAACTGTATTGCAGTAAACCAATCAGCGAAAGAATACTCGTCCCAGTTGAAAATCGTGATTCTCGCGGACCACCCGCCTCTGTAGTCGGTAAACAAATGCCAATTCATGCTAACACCGCAGTTATCGCTGCAGGGTAACGGGTTTGGCACTGGAAAATGATGAAGATCGGCCCACGCTCGGGCCAACGTGGTACGATTATCGAACGGGACGAGTAGCGCCTGTGATGGAAGAAAGAGAGCCGGGGCTGTCGTGCTACACGTCCGATCGGTGTTAGCCGGACAACCACAAGCACACGTTTGACATGGGATGATGGACTCATTGTAGTAGGCGGAAAACGATACACAGCAACGAGGGCTCGCTCCTTTTGGCTGTGTAATGTTGCAGACCACTTGCCAGCTGGCGATTGCGGCCGAATGGGGCAGTTGGGCACTCGGGTCGGGGAATTGGGTCGGACTCACTCGGACGGGCGGCCCACATTTGTAATCCGGGTTGATTCTGCCGCTGATCCCCCAGTTCTGGGGTGGAGTGAGATCTGAACGGTTCAGATTCGGCGGCATCTTGAAAACGTTGATCTGGAACGCTGATTTCGACTTGCTGGGGTCCATTGCCGGCGGCAAGATTGTCCCGTTCCGACAGCAGAATGGTATCATACCTAGGTTTGAGTTATTGGTCATGGATAAAGGCAGGTCGACTATAGTTGGTCTTCGATCACAATTCAAGGCTGTCGAAAAATCAAGAGACTGATAAAATTGGCCCTGTTTGCCGAAAACACATGCTGATGTGTCCACTACAGAGGGATAGGCTCCTCTCATGGCGAAAATGAACTCGTCTTCCATCCAATCCCAGCTTAACTGCCAGTTATCGAGTCGACCAAGGGCGTTGTGGTTTTCGATCGTAACTTGTGCCCAATAATTGGATTCATATGTTCTCGTCACATCGTACATTATGGTTAAATCGCCGTTTGACGCGGTAAAAATTCTTCATCAAGGTAACGTTGGACTTGAAATCGGGATCTCTAGTGCAACAAACTTCCATTGACCTATTTCCTGAGGAAAACATAAACAGCTGCTTGAGTTTGCACATTTCAATTTTCAAGACTAGAATCTAAGAACAACAAAACTAATAACAGGTTAAAACAAAAATTCAACTTGAACAAACTTTACATGAAATAGCACCAAGTCATAGAAGTCAATGAAAATTCGACCTTTACATATTTCACGCCTTTAATTCCTCAACAACCAAACATGACCGTATAGCATAATGCAATCACAATTTGAAGTAGAAATTTGTATCCCCAATAATGTATGAGGCTCATAAGTATGTCAATCATATCAAATTATATGTCATAACTGTGAATTGCAGTGTATAACCTTTTTCATTTGTAGCTACATTTGAATCAACATAACAAATTACGAAAAGTTTGAATTCCATAAATTTCAAATCTTTCTTCGTCGTTCCTGAATTTTCGCTTCGGTGTGTGTGCGTGTTTTCAACTTTCAGTTGCTAAAGTTATACACTATCACTTATTCAAAAGACCCATCTAGTCGAAACTAAACAAATCCGACTTATCTCACATCAAACAAACCCTCAAAACCTCCAGATTTCAGAAACCCATCGATCTCATTCGCGAAAACCCAGATAAATGTCCAAAACTAGGAAAAGGTCAAACATCAATTAGCACAGAGGTTTTGACCAACCTACTTGTTCGTAAAATCTAATTTTTAATCATTCTACACTAGTCCAATCCATTAAACATTCCGAATTCCAGAACTCTTAAAACGGCACTGAAAATCAAATACAAACACATAAAAAACTCCCAAATCCAAATCTTAACTAAGGTGACTGGAATAAATCTAATTAACCAAAATTCCCAGAACCCCACTGATTGAAAATATAAAAAAAAACACACAAACCTCGCAAAGTGGGTTCGGGGCAAACCCATCCATCATTCACCAGAGAAATATTCGTGGGCATAGGCACATCACGGGGCCCGACTCCGAACTGGGTCCCCACCAACTCGACCCGAACGCTCATCTGGGTCAAGTCTCCCGCCGTCTCAATACCCGTTCTCAGATCCGGATTCGGAAATCCTGCAAAAATCGACCCGTTTCCCACACTCCCTGGAATCGAATTCCCATCAGCAAGCACGGCATTCGAAGCGGAGACCAAATACTCATCGTGCTGAAACCCAACGAATACGCGCCAGGATTTGAGCTCTTCTAAATCGTTGTTGAGTACGGAGAACGAAGACTCGAAGCGGTACGCCTGTCGGACCGGATCCGTCCTCAGAATCGGAGGTACTACTTTCCCGTCGGTATATGTGTAGGTGAGGAATATTCCGTTGCAGGCGTCTGAGGCTGGTGGTGGGGCCTGGGGTTGGGCCGGGGTCCGGGTTTGCGATTGGACTTGGCCCAGAATGAGGAGAAACAGGGAGAGGAAAAGCGTAGTGGTGGCTGCCATGTTCTCTGAATGCGAACGAAGCGTGTTTCAATTCAAACACATGAGAATGAATGAAGAGAGAGAAAATGTACTTGTAAAGAAAACTAAAGTCTATATATATATATAGAAATAGAGAGAGAAATCTACACGTATAATTGTTGCATATAGAATTACAGATACACGGTTTGTGTGTGTGTGTGTGTGTGTGTGAACGAGCAGAGCGAAAGGAGAGTGGGAGACGCGGAGAGGAAAAATGGTGTGTGTTTTTGGAGGGCGAAAGACAGCTGACAATAAGCTGTAATAAGTAGTTCCATAAGCAAGACTAGTATTTACTTATTTATTTATTTCTTTATTTATTCATTTATTTAATTATTTATTTATTTATTTTTGGGATGGGGGCTGGCTGGCGGTGGCGTGGCGTCCTCGAATTAGTGATTATAAATTTATAATTATGCTGATTAAAATGTAGTTACTATCACTATCTGTATAATTTATAAGATGGTTTTACAATTAACATGAGACATTCATATAGTATATTAAGATGTAAGATTAACACGATTTTTATATAAATTTGATGTAAGAAGGGTGCATATGAGCATATTGGGTTATCCATTTAAGATCATATATTACTAAAATCATTAATTTTATGAATGATTCTATTTCAATTAAAATTCATTCATGTCAAGTTTGACCAAGAGCAGAAAGTAATACAATTAATTTAAATTATATATTAAGAGATAAAAAATATTAAAACAATAGGAATTTAAAAAAATGAAATACCATTTACCTTAAAGGAAATTTAATAAACGAATTAACATGAAATACGAGTCTCCCTTGTGTGGAGTGGTAAGTTTCTCTCTCTAAAGGGGAACCCTAGTTGTTTTGGTTTTGTCCATCCGCCTCCTTTTCTCCTTTGTCTGTTCTTATTTTTCTTGCATTGCTTGTTGATTAATCCATGGTGGTCCACTAATTACAAATGCCTTTGAACTTTTATCTGGTTTCTTAGTCATCTAGCTTTTTTGTGTTTTTTTCTTATGCTTTTAATGTCTTTATACGCCAGGTGTTATATATTTTCAATGTACTTGTGACCTTTAATAATTTCTTTCCCACCTACCATTATTGACCTCTTTTATGTGTTTTGTGTGTGATTATTAGTATCCTTTTTTTTTTTTTCCTTCTCAGCTTTCATTTGATCTATTTGTGTTCCCTTTGCCACCTTCTTTTCTTCTTTGTTGTTTGTCTCCCACTCCAGGTGGATAGATCTAAAACATCTGAGGTCAGATCTAAGGGTTGTGGTATCTTGGGCTTCAATGGAACGAGACATTACTGATAGACTTAAAGGATTTTCCTTGTCTACTGCTGAAAATGCGGAAATACAGTTGGATGTGGCTGATATTACCAACAGAAAAATTGAATGTCAAAAAAGCCTCATTGGCAAGATCTTTGGGTCAAAAAAAACGAACTTTACAGGGTTTAAAAATACAATGAGCAACATCTGGCAAACCAAAGAGGCTTTTTCTATTTGTGAAATTGGGTATAACTTGTTCCAAGTCGTCTTCTCGAATCATGAAGATAAAACTAAGGTGCTTAAAGGTAAGACATGGAGCTTTGACAGTCAATATTTGGTTCTACGAGAATGGACAGAAGAACTTTTGGCGAACCCGGAAGCTTTCAAAAAAGTGGAAATTTGGATCCAATTGTGGAACATACCTTTCCACTGGCTGAGTATAGATACTGGCAGAAAAATTGGGAGAAAGTTTGGAAAAATTGTGGATATTACAATACCAGATACAGGTAGCACTAAAGGAAAACATATCAAGATTTTAGTGGAGATTAATCTGGTAGAACCATTAATGCGGGGAACCAAGATCACGCTAGAAGAAGAATCGTATTGGGTGGATTTTAAATACGAAAATCTCCAAACTTTTTGTCTCTATTGTGGTGTGATTGGGCATTCGGAGAGGGAATGTCTCAAGAGAAAGGAGGACCTGGAAAATAATTGCTTCAAGGATGGTCAGTATGGCGAATGGCTTCGGGCTGTGGATGTTGGACAATTCAGAGTAGGCTATAATCATCCTCGTAGCCAAAACTCCTTTAAACACCAGGAACAAAATAAAGATAGGGGATCAAGTAGTGTGGATATTTTTCCCCAGGGAGCCCTAATTGAATCTGTTATCCCCAAAGGGAAGTCACAGAAAACAGACCTGGAACAGAGAGAGGAAGAAATTTGCCGAGGAAATAAAGAGAATGCGAAACCGGGTGATCTCTTGGACAAATTTGCTTGTGATAATAAAGAGCTTGATAGTATGAATAAGGATATGCTGATTGATGACATCCAAGGTAATTTGATGGGGAATCAGGTGAATAGTGGTCGAATTCCTTTTTCTGAGCTGCTTAATGTGAGCAAACAAAAACTTGATATAGGTAATGGGGGAATAAAAAAACAGGGGATGAAAATCATAAAAAAATATGGAGGAAAAGGACCCATTCCTAAACCTATGGATATTCTTGTGGATGAAGAGGGCTGTAACTATGGTAAAAAAAGAAATTTTAATTTAATGGATGAATCTGAAGAGAGTGACTTGGAGAGCAACAAAAAATTCAAAGGGATCAAAATTGCTGAGGTAGATTTACTGAATCTCGAAAAGGTGGAGGTGGCCAACCTTAATTGGGCCCAAAGTTATCCATGAAGATATGCGCATGGAATTGTAGAGGATTGGGAGGACCCTCTACAATTCCCCAATACAAGGAGTCTCTTCGGCTCCATCTCCCAGTTTTGGCTACCTCTAATTGTGTTTTGATCAAGCAAGCTAAGGACCCCCCTGTGATTATGACGGAACCTGACTTGAACAAATTGGGAGTAGGATGCCACTTTTTGGTCATCAGTGCTATCAATGATCTCAAGCAGGGCACTGCCTTTAGTGGTTGGTTTGGTGATGAACATGGAACATTGTTGAAAGCTTGGGCATCTTCTAGGGATTTCATAGGAAATCCAGTGGAAGCGGCCTTAATTGGTATTCGACTTGCTCTTTGTGCTGCTTCTGATATGGAATCTCTCAAAGTTAATGTAATGGTAAATGACGAGGATATTACGAGCAACCTCAACAAACGACTTCCTTTTGTTGGTAACGGTGCATAAATAGCTGAAGACGTCTTACTTTTATGCTTTCTTTTTGAGCATGTGGTTTTTTGGTGCAAGATTCTAATTACAATTGTAATTTTAATAGACTTGCTTGGCTTGTGTTTGATGGCAATCCGAATTTGAATTGGGTTGACCAATTCCCCGATTGGCTAGTGAACTAGTTTAATTGGTATTTTAGCCCGTTGGCTAATCGTAGTTGTAATTCCTCATGACGAGTTTTTCCGTTTTTCTTAATGAAATGCTATCGTTCGAAAAAAAAAAAAAAAAAAAAAAATTAACATGAAATACAGAAATAGGCTCTCTTCTTATGACAACTTTTCCATATGTGGGGCATAGCGTTGCGCATCCGTTAGCTTTTGGTGTCGTTGCAGTTTGAATTTTGAATGTTAAACATGTAGTGGCAAAAGTGGAAATAACAAAAAGACCTTGAATAACGTTCGAGAACACCTAGCTTGCACGGCCATTTTTCCCATTATCATTTTTGGAAATTTGGAAAAATGCCACATTTTAGCAAAATTTTTGGAAAATGTCACCAACCTAAATGGCTAAATCCTTATAATTATGTCACCCTCACTTCTGTAAAAAGACCAACATACGCCTTAGTTTGTCAAATATTATGGAGTTGTTATTCTTCCTGGATATCGAATCCACCACACTCACATCTTCTTTCTTCTTGACCACCACCTCCACTGTACGGTGGCGGTTTTGCGGATATTGTAATGAGCTGACGAAGACTCATTTTCATCCATAATTCGACACCAAATCTTAAAAATCTTGGGATTCTTTCATTTTTAATTTATTTTTTCGATTAAACAAATATATAAACACATATATATAACCTAAAAGTTAATAAGAAAAAAGTTAGTGAAAAATCATACATCGGAAGGTTCATCTGTAAAATCAATTTGACGGTTGTCGTGCTTCCTCGAAACCACCACTTTGTCGCCGCTAACAAACACTTTCCAGTGCCTGCGATGGAGGCGACCACGACACCACCTGACTCTCCTCTAATTCCTCCACCGCCAGTTCTTCTTCATTCCCACCACCTCATAATGTAAAAAAAAAAAAAAACTAAAAAAGAAAGACGATTTTGGAATAGTTGGTATTTTTGATTTGGTTGCTTGTTGTATTGTAGTTGTCTATATTGTCACGGTCAGCCAACCAGTTTGACGACCATTCCGCCCAATATTCCGACTAAGCTTTTCATATTCGTAATTTTCGACTGTCTACCGACCTTACATTTTTTTTGTAATACAGATAAAAGACGACTCTCGTTCCCGTGAAAAAAGACCATTTTAAAGCCAAATTTTCATGTCAATCTCTATTTAATGCAATGCACATGGTAAAAGATGGTTTGAAGAGGGATAACATTGAGTTGTTTAGGAGTTCGTGCCTTGGAAAATTCATTGACACAGACGAGAAAAACTTTATGATACAATTTTTGTTACAATCGCTTTTTTGACAAGATTGTGGAGAGTTGACTAAAAATATTATTTTTCACGTTAACAATACATAATTTATTGTCCCTATGGATGTCATATTTTCATAATTATTAAAAAAAAATTACAGACGAGTTTTTGTCGGCACCAATTTATTTTGGTGACAAAGTCGAGGGACTCCAAGTGTTTACATAACCTAAAAGGGTAAAAACTAAGTCAGTCGTGGATAATTTATATTACCATTTATTGGGCTATTCTTGTAATTTTAACTGTTGAATGTATAAACAACAATGTTTTTATCAACAATGTCATTACTACTAAAAAGCTCCGAATAAAATCTAAGTCTAAACTGGATATACATCCCAAGATCCACTGCAGACGCGCATCCTTCGTTGTCAATGACTCCGATAAGTTTGCCTTTAAGCTTCTTCTTTTCATTTGGAGCGAAAGTCAAATTTTCCCTGCAACACACAAAATAACAAATTGTAAGGTCGAAATACTGGTCGGAAGAATGGTCGTAAACTGAAAAGTCAACAAAAAAGGGTATTATGGTTGACACAGTGGTCGAAAATGCATTACAAAATATAAAATAAAGTCGACAGAGTATTCGGAAATGAAAAAAATATTTAATGTAAATTTCAAAGAACACAAAAATACAACCAAAACCAAACAAAACATCATGAGAAAACAAAAAAATCGAGACATGCAGCAGTGCTTGCCTTTAAATTGATCATTTACATTTGGAACGAGAGTCATATTGTCCTTGTTTAACACAAAAAATTATAAAGTAAGTTGGATTACTAATCCAAATATGGTCAAAAACATAGTCGGTGCCAAAAAATAAATAATAGTTGAAAAAATGGTCGACATACAGTGGTAAATGCATAAAAAACCAATGACAGAAACTAAAAGTAAATAATGAAGACAATTTTAGAAATGCAACAAAAGAACCAACAAAATATCACGAAAAAACATCCAAATAATAATAGTTCCAGCCATAGTATATCGAAATGACCCAAATTAAATAAACTTAAAAATGCTTAACATTATATTTTGGCAAAAATGGAGATATCTTTAACCAAAACTCATCAATCCCAAACCCATGAAAGTCCAAAAAACTGAGCAAAAGAAAAAAAAATGAAAAGAAATTCAATTCATGCACAAACAAAAGATGGAACTTGAAAGTATAAAACAACATATTTTTCGGAAAAAAATTGAAAAAAAAATCATACAGAAATGCAAAAAAAAACCATAGAAGTTAAGAAAAATAGAGCCAAAATCTGACTGCATAACAAAGGTAGACCACAAAGAGAAAACAAGGGGATGATGTGGGACCAATACACCGCTCCCCCTCGTGTCGTCGAGGACATTGGAAAAAGGGAAAAAATCGAGATGGGAAGTCGGAGGAAACACATGGGAGAGATAACGATTTTTTTAGGGGGAGGGGAAGACACGTGAGAAATGAGAGGAGAGTTGATTTGGGACTTTTTCATTCTATAATAAAAGGGGTATGTTGAGCATTTCACGGGGTGAGGATGGTATAATTAAAAGGATTTAGATTGGGTGGATGTTCGACCGCTAAATACCTAAAATAAATCTTGCGAAGCTTGCAAGAGAACGAGATCAATCATAAGGTAACAAGTTGACCAAAGTCGTCCCTCGCGGAAGACTTAGCCAACAAATAATTATTATGCAACACAAATTAAAACCAAACACAATTAAACCCGGTGAAACGATGCGGATAAAATGTCTAGGATTTCAGAATCATCTCATCTAACTTGCAAGCATAATATCAACTAATTGATCATGTGATTAACAATTATAAATAATAGATATAAATGAAGCGTAAATATGATAACTCGCGTATTCACAGATAAGGTCTCCATAACCAATTTGCTATTTTCATTAACCAAGTTAGATAATACATCTCTGATTAATATCTGACTCCCAAAATAAATTTAGTCAAGGAATAATGTCTTCTCTCGATCTCAATTATTCCCTCAAAATAATCAAAAGTTGATTAGACAATCAATTGTCAAATAAAGCAATTCATTCAGGAAAGCAAATCAATTAGTTCATATTCATGCTTATTTGTTTAAATAAAATCATTCTAATCCTAGAACAAAGAAAATAGTTCATGCTTGGGGATGAAATCATAATTTCAATTGAAGTAAAAAAAAAATCATAAACATCATCATGCAACAATAATAATCACCAAACAATTGAAATCAGATAAAGAAAATGAAGAAATATTGTGCTTTGATTAAGCCGCAAAATAACTTTGATGGGAAGAACCTAAGCAATTCCAATGTTGAAATGGAAGAGAAAAATAACAAAACACTAAAGGTGTTCGAAAATACGGGCTCCCCAAGTCTTATTTATAAGTCTAGAGTGCTATACAAGGTGGAAGAGCCAAAAAAGGGAAAAAATCGTGAATTTTGTGTTTAGGAAGTCACAGCGCGCGACCTCGCATCACCCAAGCCATGCGCCTGCGCACAGCCCGTGGGCCCACGTGTCTCCCGTGCTCGTTCTGCCACTGTTCGCAGCGAGTGACCATACGCCTCTTATGCACGCACACGTGACCTCAAAACTTTGGAATTTGGTATTGATGTCTCTTGTGAATTGTAGATTTATCTCTTACCTTTCGAGCCACTTGAATGACCTTAATATTAATTTTGTGGAGAGAGTTATGGCCAAAATACCAAGACGTGTCATTTTTGAGATTTCTACATATTATTTTCATTTGTACATGACTTTAACTCATTCAAATGTCTTCATCTGTATTTAGTACCAAATAGACATTGTAGAACTCTATCTTAGCTTTCTAATGGCATGAGAATCATATCAATTGGACTTGGATGAAAATTATGTTCAAAATACGAATATCGCCGTAGTTGCACGAATTGATTTTTGATGTTTCTTGCCCCAAAACTTGTTTTTTCAACCAAAACCTAGAAAATCAATAAAATAACACAACATAACACTAAAACATGCAATATGCAAATAAAATAAGCAAAAATATGTATAAATCATCACACAAAACACACAAAAATATGCAAAACAACTCCCCCACACTTAGCCTTTTACTTGTCATCAAACAAATAATTGTGTCTTTAAACCCAACAAGAAATATCAAGTATAATTTGAAATTCAATTAATCCATAACGTCATGTTCTATCCACCTCGGATCCAACCTGAATTGATCCTCAACCTCCACAATAAACCACTCGGGTAAGGTTAAAAGTTAACATAGGTGTTCGGTTATCCTCGCTAAGATTCAAATCATTTTTATAAGTTACAACCTCATTACACACAACAAACCACTCAATCACTAACCACGAATTTATTATTTTTTTTCTTTTCTTTTTCTTTTTTTTTCTTTTTTTCCATTAGAACTTTCAAGATGTCTTCCACTAGGTGTAAACTTTGGATTTTATCCAAAGGTCCCTAGGATGGTTTCCCATACTCATGTTTGTGCCACCATTTTACGTAAAAGACAAACATGAGGCTCATGAATGCTCCTAGTTACTAAGCAACAACAAACAAAGAAGTATAATCTCAATTGCTCAATTTTGTTTATAACTTTTTTCCGATCATCACAGTTGTCTTTTTTTTTTTTGCAATCATTTTTTTCGTTATGAAGGCTGGAAATTTTGTGCACACACACAAATCAACCCAGGTTTTAACATAATTCACATCAATGAAACTTCAAAATTCAAGCCCCACAACCTAAGCTATCATTTAACCCTCGCTCGAACTTGTCTACCAAAAAGGTCAATTCATAATTCTAGTCAAATCCTACATATCAATTTCATGGTGTAATTTCATAATTGATCCTGCTTTTTAAGGCAGATCACCAAAGTCAATTGAGATGACCAAAATCCTCTTCTCGAGAGGGAAGTCTTCGAGCTAGTCCTCTTCCCGAGGGGGAAGTCTTCTCGTCTTCTACTCCTTGAACTGCTAACTACTTCAGTTGGGGACTTGCATGCACACACGCACAAACGTTAGAGGGCCCCGGAGGTTGAACAAGAGAAAAATTAAGACAGTAAAGAAATAATGAATACGTAGGAGAGAATAATTATGAGTTAATTTACTTACAGGTAATAGGAGGGACCTTTTTATACTTAGGAGATGGGCCTCGTGGGCCGTGTAAGAGAATTTGACCTATGTGCTAGTCTACGTGGGAGAAAAAATGACCGCTTGGGCCAAACCCGGACTCCTTTGAGCCGGTTTAATTATCAAGAGCCTTGGGCAATTAATATTAAATAAACAATATATAAAATAAATTATATTTAATTAAGTTATGAAATACCATTTTTGTCCCCAATAATAATCAAAAATCAAAATTTGGCACATATTTTTAGTCTGTTTACCAACACAATTATAAGGTTTGTAACAATTATAAGGCTAGTGATAACCAACCACATGCAACCATAACATATATACAATGACAATTTCTCCCCCGCACTCAAATCATGCAATGACCTCAATGCGTAAAGAAAATGAAACAGAAGGAAAGAGAGACGTCCCAAGAAAGTGCTATAATTAGCAAGCGGTTAAAGCAATCACGTGAATCAAATCACAAAAGAAAAATGCTTGGGTTGCCTCCCTAGAAGAGCTCTTTTAATGTCATTAGCTTTGATGATATCGGTAAGAAAATCATGATGGGTCATCGAGTAAGACCTTTTTTTACCACCTTAGAATTTTTATCCGGCTGAATTTTATTCTGAATCACATCGTGTTCCTGCCATAAGATATCTTTCACATTAGAATCGACAAAGTCAACAATAAAATTATCAAACAAAGCACAAGCAACTATATTAGAAATTGAAAATGTCACAGTTTTTCCTAAGACATTCATACTTAGTTTTCTATTTTGAACATCAATCAAGGTGTTGGTGGTGGCCATGAACGGTCTACCAAACAAAATAGTATGATCTTTAATACTACATTTATCCTTCCCTATATCCAAAACAATAAAATCATTGAAAATTTTAAGACCACCTACTTGGACCAGAATATTTTTAACAATACCTTTAGGATCTTTGAGGGACCTATTAGCAAGTTGCAAACATAATCTGGTGGATTTCAGTTTCCCTAAATTTAATTGTTGAAATATAGAGTAAAACATAAGGTTAATTCCAGCTTCAAGATCAAGTATATTTGCGACTTTCTTACCATTCCCAAAAGCAATATTAATGATGAAACTACCTGGATTTTGTTGCTATGGGAGTGTACCTAGGGATGGATTATGAGACTTGTACAGATTATCAGTTTTATGTAAGGTCGATCCCGTATTTACTTCCTCATTCGTGCTTTCTTCACTTGCATCACTCTTATTTTTCCATTTTAGACATACCTGCATGGTTAGACGAGACTATATAATATGAAAACTCAATTTCATTATCACAAATCTCACCAATTTCAAGATTAGTGTCGACTTGAGATTGTGCTTGTTGACTAGGCAACGTGTCCTTATTGAGGAGATGTCGAGCTATCTCACCAACTTGCGTATCCAATTGACCGACTTGAGTCTCAATTCGCTTAACAGAGGCTTCCAAGGATTCAAACCGCATGTTATTCCACTCTTGTGTTTGAATAAAAGAATTCAAGCTCTCTTCTAATATAAGTCGTGATGGTTGCTCTTGATTGGTCGTCATTCCTGGTGCTTATATAAAAACACTAGGAAAAAATATCAAACACACCTGAGGAATAAACCTAAACTAGAAACAAACAAAAAGAATCATAATCTAGAAACACGAAAAATAAACACAATAATTATAACGCCTAAAGTCTTCCCCGACAATGGTGCCGAAATTTTGTTCGACCACTAAATACCTAAAATAAGCCAAGCGACGCTCACAAGAGCACGAGATCAATTGTAGGTAGGGGTGTCAATTTTGAACCCGACACGCAAACCCGACACGAACCTAACACAAAATTAATAGGTATGGGTCCAGGCTTCGTGGGTTCGGGTCGAAATATGGTCGAACCCGGATAACCTGCCAATTAAACATGTCGGGTTTGGGTCAACCTACTGTGACCCATTTAACCCGTCTAACCCGTTTGTGAATAAAAGAAAATTAAGTAAATAATTAATTGTAAGAAAAAACAACAAACAAGACATATCGTTAAAACTTAAATGATAAAACCTCCTTAATTATGTCTTTGTTATTATTACTCATGTTTTTTTCTAATATTTGTCCCTAAAATATGATTAGTATGTTACGCTATCTATGCAATTATGTTATTTCTTTTTGTATGTTTGTGAATTATGATATTTTTTATTGATTGAATAGTGTATGATAGTGATTGATTTAAAAATAATTATTCAGTTAAAACTATTAAATGTATATAAAAATAATTTTATTAGACGGGTTATGTGGGTCGGGTCCTGTTTACCTGTGAATAAGCTGGTCGGGTCCGAGTTCAAGATTCTAACACGAATAATTAAATAGGTCGGGTCCGAGTCGGCTGTTTCTAACACGCGAACCCGGACCCAACCCAAATTGACACCCCTAATCGTAGGGTATCAAGTTGACCAAAGTCGTCTCTCGCGGAAAACTTAGCCGACAAATAATTATTATGCAACACAAATAACAGAAAATAAAAAAGGATTAAACACTCTAACCAAATTTGTATAATTTTAATTAACTAAAGAAAAATAAATAAAAGACCAATTAAAACTAGACACAATTAAACCCAGTGAAAACGATGCGGATAAAACCTCAAGGATTTCAGAATCATCTTATCAAACTTGCAAGAAGAATATCAACTAACTAATCATGCGATTGACAATTATAACCAACATATATAAACTAAGTCTAAATCTGATAACTCATGTATTCACAGATTAGTTTATCCATAACCAATTTGCTTTTTTCATTAACCAAGTTAGATAATACATCTATGATTCATATCTAACCCCCTAAATAAATTTAGTCCAGAAATAATATCTTTTCTCGATCTCAATTATTCCCTCAAAATAATCAAAAATTGGTCAGACAATCAATTATCAATTAAAGCAATTCATTTAAGAAAGCAAATCAATTAGTTCATATTCATGCTTATTTGCTTAAATTCATTCTAATCCTGGAATAAAGAAATTAGTTCATTCTTGGGAATGAGATCATAATTTCAATTGAAGGAAAGAAAACAATCATAAACATCTTCATGCAATAATAATCACCAAACAATTTAAATCAGATAAAGAAGATGAAGAAATATGACGCTTTGATTAAGCCGCAAAATAACTTCGAAGGAAAGAACCCAAGCAATCCCAATATTGAATAGAAGAGAAAAATAATAAAAACTAATGTTTAAAAATGCCAAGAAGTAAATGTGTTCGAAAATATGAGCTCCCCGAGTCTTATTTATAAGTTAGAATTCTATACAAGGTGGAAGAGCCAAAAAAGGGAAAAAAATCGCGAATTTTGTATTCGAAAAGTCACCGCGCGCGACCGCGCTACTGTGCATCGCCCCAGACACGCACTCGTGCATCGCCACTAGCCGCGTGCGAGCATCTCCCATGCCCGTTCTCCCACTGTTTCGCGACCACGACCTCCTCTTGTGCGCGCTCGTACAACCTCAAAACTTTGGAATTTGATCTTAATGTCTCTTATGGATTGTATCTCTATCTCCTAGCTTTCCATAACCACTTGAATGACCTTAATATCAATTTTGTAGAGAGTTATGGCCAAAATACTAAGACATGTCATTTCCGAGATTTCAACATATTATTTCCACTTGCACTTGATTTTAACCCATCCAAATGTCTTCATTTGCATTTAGTACTGAGTACATAGACATTGTAGAACTCTCTATTAGCTTTCTAATGGCATGAGGATCGGAGTCAATTGGACTTGAGATGGAAAAGTTATGTTCAAAATACTGAAGACGATGATTGCACGAAATTGCTTTTGATGTTTATAGCCCCAAAACTTGTTTTTTCAACAAAAACATATAAAATCAATAAAATAACACAACATAATACTAAAACATGAAATATGAAAATAAAACAAGCTAAAAAAATGAATAAATTGTCACACTAAATACACACAAAAACATGCAAAACAGTGGGATTTTTCCAAATTTCCCTATCTTTTTTACAAAAACTTTTGTCAGACGATTTAATGAGTCAAAATTCTTTAAATGGATACCAAAACCGACCCAATGACACTTTTGTAATATTAAAATGACCTTTTGGTCCTGAAACCGGTATTAGCAGTCCATTTGAAAAGTATTAGTACATAGTTCATTTGAAAGTATTAGTTTTGTAATATTTAACAATGATATAGTATTATGAGAGTGTTGAAAGTATTAGTAGTCTATCTGAATAGTACTATTAATATGTAGTTCATTTGAAAATATTTAATAGTCTCCCTAAAAAGTAGTAGTATTCCGTCAAAAGTAAGTCACCATGTGAAACGTATTACTAGTTCCCCCGAAAAATATTAATTTTTTTCTTCTGATTTTTGTAATTCCCCAAAAAAAATATTAGTTTTTCTAATAAAAAAATATTAGCAGCCTTAATGAACAATATTAGCAGGTCCTCTAAAAAGTATTAGACATTCTATTGGATCACCTGGTGCAAAAATTTGGGGGCTTGGCGGTGTTCTTGAGCCTATGTCCGCTTAGTTTGCGGGTTGGGAAAATCCATCGACCGATCATCTAATCTGTTAGGCAAAATCTAACGTGACTAACTTCAAGTTCGTCATTTGTTCTACTATATATTAATGTTACATGTGAAATAATTAAGTGTATGCTTACAAAAATATTAATAAAATTAATAATTCAACAATTCACATATGCATATGTTTATTCGTGCCGTGTATCAAATTTTCAATATAAATAAAAAATATCTTATAAAATAGAATTCAGAATAGGAATTAGGTGGATTTCCTTTGACTAAAAAAACAAATATAAAACACCGAAATTCCTTCGTGGGAAGACAAAAACATTGGGCTTTTTGTCTTGTGCACGTTGTTCCATCCGTCGATTATGCAAAAGAATATAAAGATGGTCTCTCCCAGTCCCATGTGCCATTTCCTGTTTAGCATTTGGGAATGAAGTCATGAACCACATATTTGCCACTAAAACCTCATAATAAGTTGCCAGTTTTTTATCCCCTCAAAAAAAAAAAAAAAAAAAGTTGCCAGTTTTTTTATATTTTTAATAATCATATCAGCCTAGGTAATTAGAAAATTTCATGGATGAAACCAAATTGACAAAGATCTTGTTTTCAACTTGATATTGAAGGCCAGGGTTCAACTCATACTTAAAAAAATAGACATTTTATTTTATTTATTTTGGTAACCTCATATACTAAAAAAAAATCAAATATGACACATGTTATCACCTCACTATTTTGAGACATGTATCAACTCCTCATTCTTTTAATTCATATGATGGTTTCATATTTATCCATGTGGCAACCATATATATATATATTTTTCATATGTAATCCAAAAGATAGTAAATAATCCAAAAATCAATGATTATATATATAAAATCTATATTTTTGGTAAAATCAAAGATTCTATCTATACAACTTATCATAATCTAAAGTTAAATAACAATCTAAAAACCAAAGATTCTATCTATACAATCTAAACAATATACTATCTATATAATCTAAAAAGGTAAACTACTATTAAAAAATGGAAGATATATTTATTGGATACTTTTGATTAATAAAATTAGTATAAATAACTAAGTGATTTTTTAAATGCCAAAATATTAAATATCAGTCATTGCAACATACAATTAATTAGTGGAAAATTAACGTGAAAATGGTTGTAGCAATTAAGAATTAAAAATTTACGTTCTTTTGACAAGTTAAATTACATTTTATTTTTGAAAACAATAGCTCAAAATTAATAAAACTAGCAGAAATTACGTGTGTTGTTCTAGTGAACCTTGAAATGAAAATAATCCAATATAAAAAACAAGCAATCCGTTAATCTAACAATTCCAAAATTTAAATGAAAAAATAAAATATTAAAAAAAAAAAGACATTACATTAGCTAGTTTTAGAGTGAAAGCTGGCAATCATTGTTGAGCGGCCCAACTGTTAAAACACATTGATCGCCTTTTTTGCCGAGATAAATCCAAGCTCAGCCCAATACATTCGAAACTTTTCGTAGCCCAATGGGCTTGCAAGTTATCTTAAATCAGTTGTACTCTCAAGCACTATTTACAGCAGCAAACCTCAATTTTTGGACCTCAGATTTCCTTTTTTTTTCTTTTGTTTTTGAAAGGTGGACGTCAGATTTCAAAAGGAGAAATGACGATTATTTTACATTTTTATATTAACTATTCAAAAATTATAAATCTAGCTAAATGCACTCAAAATGGAACCTAAATATACAAATTAGGATACAGTATATGATATATTTGTTTATAAAAAAATATATTTTCTTAGTAATGTTTTTGTAACACCCTAATTTTATAAGGAGTACAACCATGAATATATTTTTAGCTAAATAAAAAGGTTTAGAAATATCTCACGTACAGTTAAAGAAAAAGACGACTAAGATGGTGTTTGGGTAAGCTTATTTAAAAAATCTTATACTACATCTTATAAGATATTTTTAAAGCTTATAAGATGTTCGATCTTATTTTGAATAAAATAAGATGGTAAATCTTTTAAGATGATAATAATGACAATTTTGTAATTAAAATAGTCAAAATTAAACGAGGTTGTTGAAATAAGATCTTATTTTGAAAAAAAAAAGTTTGGATTCCCTAAATTTTTTAAAAACAACTTATAAGCTTCTAACATCTTATTTTGGGAGCTCATAAGATCTTTTTTTAGAAAAATTACCAAACAAATTTAAAGAGTTTATAAGCTCTCAAACGTCTTATAAGATGTTCCAAAAAGCTTATAAGCTCAGGCAAACACCCTAATTTTAATTTCAAAGAAAAATAAATAACTTGTACTAAAGAAACGTTAAACTATCATCGATGTGCACAACGAAAAATTAAAGATACAATAAACATGTCTGAGCAATTCTCAATAATTATAAAAATATTCTAAAAAACATGACTCTGATCACATCCACCCGCCACGTGCCACATCGGACTCCTAACCTGAAAAATTGTTAAATGAAAGGGGTGAGCTATCAACAATCCAGTGGGGACGCAATTGTCTAAATTAAATGCACATGTATAAAATATATTGCATACCATTCATGAAAAATATATCATAGTATCGTATACAATTAAGTATCATTGTCTCATTCACAATTAAGTACAATAGTCTCATGTCATATTTAACATGAGCATACATCTAACAATTAAACATAACATTTAAGATAAGCAAAAATAGTAAACCCCACATTAATATGCAGTCCGTGAACTGGAAAATATGCAATTGCTTGGACTTGAAAATCCTAGTCCTCAAAAATACCATTTTTTACTAGTGAGAAAAATAAACTTAACTTAATAGATGCCTTTAGGATTAAATAAGGAAGAGAAGACTATTTTTTTGGAGAAAAAGTTTCATTTAACGATGTTGGAAAATATCCAGTGATGATTTGACAAGGGATGAAGCATTCTAATAATAAGTATTAGAAGACATGATTTGACAAAGGATGAAGCATTCTAATAATAAGTTTTGGAAAACATCTAGCGGTGATTTGACAAGGTCGTGAGCTACGACGTTGGAGGATCTACGAGTCAGTACACTCAAGTAATTTGAAGAGACTGTTTAAGAGCGAGGATATCCAAAAAAATGTATAGGCAGTTCGTAGGGCAGTCCGCTTCACCGAGAGTGGAGAGGATAATAGAAGCCGGATCCCCAAAAATTGAAAACTCATGGAGGTTAAGGTTTTTTGCTGCAATCATGGCTTCACGTATGACAAGGAACTCAACTTCCTCAAGATTGGTAATGCCAACAAATTTCTTCAAGAGACCGAAGGTGATAGAGTCGTGTTCGTCATGTAGGACCACTCCGACTCATGTGCAGTTATGAACCAATGATATAGCTCCATCAAGGAAAAGTCAAGGTCCTGAGGCGTGACTGCGGAACAACGGATGATATGAGAGCGATGTTGATTGTCGTTCAGGCCATGATTGTGCAGAGTAGTATTCTTTGAGGAGACAACTAGCTAAGATAACGATGGTGAGTGGTTCTAGTGCAATCGAAGAACCTGTTTCTATGTTACCAAAGCATAGAGCATAAAGTAGCAATAAGTTCAAGGTAAGCGTGATACGTGGAGCGGACGGTGTGTTTACCGTTAGTAGTGAAATGCCAACACCAAAGATCAAATGACGGCTGAGAGGTATGCCCAGAACTAATTGAGCTTCATTAAGAGAAAAAATCGAATTAATAAGATTCAATTTCCATGAGTTCGGGGAATCTATTAATTCAACAACTTGAGCCTAATGAGGATTTAAAGAGGGGGGTTGTGTACAAGGAAGCTGGACGAGCGAGGAAGCCATGGATCACCCCAGATGCGAGTGGAAGTACCAGACTTGATAAACTTTCTTGCTCCGAGTAAGATCATATTTTTGCTGTCAAGAATGCTCCTCCAAGCCAATGAGGGTCCACTTCCAAGAGAGACATGTAAGAAATTATAGTCCGGGAAGTATTTTGACTTGAAAACACGAGCCAACAAAGATGAAGGGTTGGTGAGGTTACGCCAAGCTTGCTTGCTGAGCATTGCCATATTGAAGGCTCGGAGGTTTCGGAATCCGAGTCCCCCTCTATTTTTACGAATAGAAAGCATATCCCAGACATGCTAATGAATTTGTTTCTTAATAGAAGAGCTTCCACACCAAAAAGCCGCAACCATCCGTTGAATGTCGTTTAAGATATAATTCGATATTTTGAAGCAAGATATAGCAAATGTCGGAATGGCTTGAATTACGGATTTGATGAGGATTTTTTTTGTCGGCAAATGATAAATTATTTTTGCTCTAGCCTTATAATTTAGCCCAGATTTTATCTTTTAAGCTCGAAAGCACTTCTTTTTTGCTTTTGTCAATAACCGAAGGGAGTCCGAGATATTTACCATGACTATCAACGTGATTCATGCCAAGAGTATGGAGGATGTTGTCGATGGTATTATGGTTTGTGTTAGGGCTGAAAAGAATTCCGGATTTTGTGAGATTGATCTGTTGCCCAGAAACTTTTCATAGAACTGAACAGCAAATTTTAGGTGTAAAGCCTCGTCTATTGTAGAACAGCCAAAGAGCAATGTGTCATCAGTGAAAAATAAATGGGAGATACGAGGTCCATGACGACAGATAGAAATCCCTGACAAGTCCGGAGATCATGCAAGATACATGAGAAAACTTCGGAGTAAATAATAAACAAATAAGGTGATAAGGGGTCCCCTCGTCTGATATCTTGATGAGGGGTCAATTGACCAAATTCCTTGTCGTTAAGTAAAACTGAGAGTGTGGTAGTCGACATACACAGATTAATGAGGTTAATAAACAAGTCACACAAACCAAGAGACTTCATGACAGAAAAAATGAAGGACCATTCTACATGATCAAAGGCTTTGCTGATATCAAACTTAATTGACATGAGTCTTGAGATGCCAGAAGTACGGGTTTTCATGAAGTGGTGAGTTTCATAAGCAATAAGAATGTTATCCGTGATAAGTCGGCCCAGAATAAACGCAGATTAAGATTCAGAAATAATTTTGGGAAGGAATGTACGGATCCTATTAGCAATGATTTTTGACGCAATTTTATAAACCACATTACAGAAGCTAATAGGGCGGAATTGAGTCATGGAATCATCATTTTTAGTTTTTGGGGTATAAGAACAATATGCGTAAAATTAGTGCCAGGGGTTAGAATCATGTGGTTCAAAAAAATTAAAACAGAGAAGGTAACATCTTTACCTATAATGTGCCAAAATATTTGAAAGAAATCAGGGCTCCTACCATCTGGGCCATAGGACTTGAACGGATGCATGTCTTCAAGAGCTTTTATGACCTCATCATTTTTAAAGGGTTGTGTGAGATGATTGTTTATGTTTGCGACACTCGGGTCTCACCTCTTCAAGGCTTTCTCGTAAGTCATTGGGGGAAGGAGAGGATGTGGAAAATACATTTTCAAAGTAGTCCGTGATAATGTGTTCGATAAATACATCATCGGAAAAGAGTTGGCCTTGGGAATTTTTAAGTGCAGAGATATGGTTGATTTCACGTCTTTTGGAGGCAACATTATGAAAGAATGACGAGTTCCGATCTCATTCTTTGTACTAGTGTTGTTTAGCACATTGTTTCCATTTGATATTTTCTTATTCAAGGAGATGGTCATGGAGGGTAGTTAATTCATGAGCTGGAGCTTAGTGTCAACTGTGATGTCTCCCTCACATAGTGAGATAATCTTGGATTTCACCTCTTTGATTTTTAGAGCAATGTCGGCCCCGGAGAGTTTGCTCTAGTTTAAGAGGCTAATGGAGCAACGATGGATCATGTCTTGAAGAGAGTCAAGGCTGGATTTCCAATTATCTTTGATGATATTTTCACAATCCTTTTTTTAATCCAGCAATCTTCAAAGCGAAAGATATTTTTGCGACGTGGAGAAGTAGAGGGGATAGGGCAACCATTGAAATAATAAAAATTGCATGATGGTCGATGAGAATGTCGAATATGAGCGACATATTTCCAATTGAAGAGGCATCTAAGAGGGTCGTTACAAAGACAATGATCCAAATGAGCACGTTGCGTGTAGGGGTAAATAGATAATCTTTGCCAAGTGAAAGGATAACCTTTGTAGCCCATGTCGGATAAAGAGTAGGATGATAGAGCATCTCTGAAAACTTGCATCTTCCAATCGACTCGTAAGCCGGTGCCCTGAAATTCAGACTATGATAAGACATCGTTGAAGTCCCAAAAATAGAGCCACGAGGTGTTAGGGGAGGAATTGATGCTGCCAAAATGGTTCCAAAATCTTTGGCGAAGAGAGACGTCGGGTTCATCGTAAACTCCCGTAATGCGAACACATGATATCACAAACCACAAATCAACATCTATGAAGAAATTTCAAAAAATGCGGAGATACACTTGGATATTTTTACGCCAAAGTAAGCCAGTCCGCCACTTGGATATTTTTACGCCAAAGTAAAGCCAGTCCGCCACTTGGATAATTTTACGCCAAAGTAGTGGGGTGTTGAAGATGGCTGATGAAGCTTTAGGATTGTGTTTGTTGGTGTATGGAGGATTTGGAGGGCAGGGAGTGAGGCGATTTGAGAAGAAAGGGGTTGATGGTGTTAGAGGCACGGAACCAAGTTCCGAATTCAAAATGATCTTTCTGGTGGGGGGCATGAAGAATATGAGCATCACAGTCTTTCACAATATGGCCAATTTTACCGCAAAAAAATCAAAATTCGGGGAGTCTGTCATAGTGGAGTATAATTTTGATTTTTGGGGACTGGTAGTCGACTTGCAAGATTCTCCGGAGGGATTTAGATTTATCAATTTCAACACGGATGCCCAAAATGTTTCCGATAATGAGCCGGATGAATCGCAATCAACATCTACAAATGAGCCCATCGAGTCCCCTGCTACCTTAGCAAATTTTCTGGACATTAATCTGAGAAAGGTAGGCTTATGAGGAGTCTAAGGTTTCCTTCATTTATAGCAGGAAGGATATGGAGGAAGGGTGGAAGCCAAGCGAAGCAGAGCGAAGCAGAGCAATCCCAATCAATGAACAATCCCTTTTCAGTGATGAGATTTAGAAAGGAAAAGGAAAAAAATGTGAGACAAAAGACAGAGAAAAGACAAAGAAAGAGGGGAGGGTGCGTGAACCAAGAAGAAAAGGAAACGACGAAGCACATGGGTGATGGTGATCGAGAAATTCTTAGTGGGTGTTGTATGCCTCCAAGGTGTGGTCTTGTTCCTCCCCTTCACCTTGGCCCAGTCCTTTTTGGTTTCGCATCTTTGTAACCTTGCAAGGTAGTCAAGAAAACAAAACTCGTGGAACCACGAAATTCGCTTATGGGTGAGAAATAAAAAATCAAAGTACATACATAATGCACCCAAGTGGAAAATACAGTGCCATGTCAAGAAGGTAAGCCTAGATATGTAGGATAGCACTAAACAATGTGAAACTGTCATTGGGGCATTTAATCAAACACCTTGTGTGCATGAATTTGGGAAAAGATAGTAAATGCAATGAATAACTCAATTCAATCCCAAAATTCAACACCAAGCCTAACTCTAGCATGATCAAGCACTCCACAATCCACAAATCAACAACAATTATCCTAGCACTACTACAATCCAATCACACAAAAATCACAAGATGGAGAAAACCATGGGGTGGGGTTTGGAAGTTGCAAACTTACCAAATAGTGAGTGGAGGAGATGAAGGTGGTGTGTGTGGTGTTAGAGTGCTCCTTTGTTAAAATGAAAGTGGAGTTATGTGCGTTTTTGGTGATGAATGTGTATGTCCTTGAGTTGCCATGCCAAGAGGAGGGTGGTAATGTTGTAAAAAATAAGTCAGGCTATTTTTTTATTTAAATTTACAGGTGGCTTGGCGGCAGTCAAGACCTCCATGGCTCTGCAGCGATGAAGGGCTCCGCAACGGATGAGAGGGGCGCACTGCAGCCGCCAGCAAAAATGCTAGCATCGATTTTTGAACAATGAGATACCTGCTGCACGTTGCAGTAGGGTTCTCATGGCCCTCCTTTTTTTTAACTGGATAACAAAACGCTTCGCTCGCCTGCAAACATAAGCGGTTAGGAATTGATGCAACACGCTTCTCCTAAAAATGCAAAAATAAGAAAAACGAAAACAACTACTAAACTATATTAAAACTAAGAAAGCAATAAAAGGGGCTTGGGTTGCCTTCCAAGAAGCGCTAAGTTTACAATTTTTAGCCGGACTTTGTCAGATTATCCTCAAGTTGGAGCTCCAATTGGAACGTTATCCACGTTTCCTTTTGAAACTTCCCAACCACCAATGTCTTCAGTTATATTCCCAACCATCTGCTTACCATCATTTTATTCAAATTTTTGCCTGTTGGTTGGATGGATGGTGAATACGACTTTCTCCTAATTTACCCGCAAAGTTAGCTCCCCCATTTCTACATCGATCAAAGCTCTTGTTGTAGCTAAAAATGGCCGCCCAAAGATTATGGGTATTTTCTTGTCCTTGTTCACGCCCAACATTACAAAATCCACGGGAAAAACAAATTTATCAATTCTTACCAACACGTCCTCAATGATTCCCCAAGGATAGGCGATGGATCGATCAGCAAACTGCAAGGTGATATTGGACGGCTTTATCTCCCCGAGCCCAATCATCGTAACATCAGAGAGAAATATAAGATTCACACTGGACCCAAGATCACAAAATGGCTTTTCAAAGAACTCTCCTCCAATAGTACGGGGAATAGTGAAACTCCCTGGATCCTTCATTTTCTGAGGTAGTTTACTTTGCACTATAACACTACATTCCTCTGTCAAATAGACAGTCTCAAACTCCTCCAACTTCATTTTCTTGGATTCCAGTGGTTTCGCATAAATAGGCAATTTTTCGGGGGCAGGATGTATTTTCAGTTTCTTTTTCACATAAATCGCATTGTAGTGCTCTCTCGGATTAACTTTTGTATCACTCAAGAATTTTCCTTTCTGCTGCAATGAATTCACTGTTGTAGCCAACTGACCCATTTGTGTCTCAATCGACCTGATATGCGTCTCCATTGTGCTCATCTTAGTACTCAGACTATCAATCTGCGCATCACTCATGTTCTTCTAGTGACTACTTCTTTTCACCTCTGAGTGCATTGGAACTGGATGGGTTGGGATAACCCGGAGGTGGGTTCAATATATTCCTATTGTTGTTATAAGAGAGATTCTCATGATTGCGAAGCCCGAGGTGGTAGTGAGTTGGTAATAAATTACCTCTATTATTAAAATCCCGGTTATTCACATAATTGACTTGCTCGACCTCGTGAGTGGCGGCTGCGTGAGCAACGGGTGGGATCGCGGCTTCTTTGTGGTGTCTTTGCCAGTATTCATGATTGCTAATTACTTTGTCAGACTCGAGATTTGAGCCAAAAAGCCGACATTGCATCAAGCTCAAGAACACCGACAACTGGCTACAGCGCTGACCTCTCGGACAGCCATTGATAACTGTTTGTGGCCATTTCTTCAAGCAGAAATAAGGCCTCAGTCGGGGTTTTCTCCATAAATGTACCTCCTGATGCTGCATCTAGTATCGTCCTCGTATGCCCATTAAGCCCATTGTAAAATAATGAACCCTCTGCCAGTCTGCATAGCCATGATGTGGCAATCTCCGCAACAGATCCTTAAATCGCTCCCAAGCTTCATATAACGACTCAAAATCAATCTGTCGGAATTGGGTAATTTCGCTCTTCAATTGGAGTGTCTTGCTGGGAGGAAAGAATTTTGCTAAAAATTTTTGAGTCAGATCATCCTAGCTCGTAATACTCCCAGGGGCGAATGTCTGTAACCACTGTCTGGCCTTATCCCGGAGTGAAAACGGGAAAAGCCTCAATCTAATGGCCTCATCAATCACACCATTCATCTTGATGGTGT
This sequence comes from Rehmannia glutinosa, assembly GCA_016081115.2. Classification (NCBI taxonomy): domain Eukaryota; kingdom Viridiplantae; phylum Streptophyta; class Magnoliopsida; order Lamiales; family Orobanchaceae; genus Rehmannia; species Rehmannia glutinosa. Next base: position 46,995 of record JABTTQ020000644.1, on the reverse strand, counting down.
CACAAATTTCCAAGAATATGACCAGATGTGTATTTGGATCATCCACAGGACTCCCCCAAAACTGATTCTGTTGAACCATGCTTATGAGGCCCGGTTTCAATTCGAAATTATTCGCATTTATGGGTTGGCGCACAATTCTGGAGAATTTATGTTTCACGGTTGGTAGGAAATAATCCCGAATTGCCCTTTCTTGTGCCACTGGCTGTGGTGGCACGTTCACAACCTGGATTCCGACATTCTCATTTTCCCTGTGTTCTTCCATTGCTCAATTCTTTGCTCGCTTTGCTGCTCTGAGTGCTCGAAGTGTCCTTTCAATCTCTGGATCAAAAAAGAAAGCAAATTAATATCCTTAGAATCTCACATAAATAGACAAGTCAATGAGAAACACGAAATTATAATTCCTAAACTAGTCTAGATTAGGATTAAGATTACTTGGTAATATTATTAGTTTAAAATAGGATAAAACAATCCCCGACAACGGCGCCAAAAACTTGATCGAGAAATTATTAGCGCAAGCGTACAATGTCAAGTTTTAGTATAGTTTTGAAAGTAGGGTTATCGTCTCCACAGGGATTGTTATCGAATTTTATACTAAGTACTATAATTAAAATAGCTTAATTCTATCTAGAAATCGAAAAGAGACGAGTATGTATTAAACTAAAAATAAAACTAAAATTAAACTAACAATTGGTTCAGACAATTAATCAAACACTTAAGATACGAATTTTAGAGGGTTAATTTTACCTAGTTATCCCCTATGTTTTCAATCCAGTTCTTTAAGCACAAGTTATTAATCTATAAGCCAATATTCCTACCGTTTATCACTTTCTCTCTTGAGTGCCAAGTGATTCTAGGTTCCAATTCTGATTTTGATATCTCTATAAAATCATACTCAAACCCTCATACGCTCAATGAATATTCTATCACAGGCTTCAAAAGATTCATAAACCTTTCGGTTCTATGAAACCCTAGGTTGTGCTATTCTATGGCCAGGTGTTTAATTACCTCTCTTGACTGTCAAATCAAACACACCAAACAATCTAAATTATTGATCAGATAATCCAAATGCAATCAAATCAAATAGCACAAATAGATTAACTAACATGCGAATTTCATAAACTAGAAATCAAAACATAGGTTCAAACGTAAGTTACATCAATCCCCTAGAAAGATGGGTTTAGCTCATAATGGATGTACAAAAACTCGTGAAGAAATAATTAGACATCTTAAAAACTGACAAAGAAAAGCAAAGAAAGAATTGAGAAGAGAAGAGAAGGAATTCTCTCTGTGTCTAGATGAGAAGTGCCTTCAATTGTCGTCCCGAACCCTAGCTCTGTGTCTCTTGCCTTGCGTTGTGCTCAAAATAATGTCCGACCCCTTGTTTGTGCGTCCAACTGATGTATTTATAGGCTTAAAACCCTCAAATTCGTCAAAAGGCCTAAGAAATATCTCAGCCCATGTTCAGGCACATTGCCGCGCATTGCGGCGCTGGAAATGGAGTGCTGCAGCGCTGCGTGTCCTTCTCCGCACCCGCTGGGCGCCGCACACTGCACCCCTCCTGTCGGGCGTTGTGGCGCGACCTGTAGGAGTTTCCTACATCCGGTAGCATGCTGCAACGCGCCCATGATGGCGCTGCAGCACGCACCTGCCCTGTGTCATTGTACTCTTTTCGACCCCCCCGCTGCGGCGTGTGGGTTTTGGCGCTACGACGCTCGTTTGGTGACCCATTGTTTTCCATTTTTCAACTTATAAATTGCGATCTTCACCGTCCAAACATGTTTTTCACCGTTCTTGCTCAATTTTGGCTACCGAGACCTATCCCGACTCTCAAACGACAATAAATGACACGAACTTGACTCAAACGACACTAAAATACTCAAAAACAATGTAAAATCCTAGTATAGAATACTCAATACATTGGTATAAAACCAACTTAACAGATGGTCAGTGAATCAGACATGGATCTAAGATCCATGAAGGACATTCTCTTAGAATGAACTAAGACGGTGCGCTTAGTGTAGTTCCGTAAGAGAGGAAAAACCATAGGACTTTTTGCTTTGGCGTACACCAAATAAGGAAGAGAAGACTTGGATTAAGATGAATTGTTGTCAAATGAGCACTATAAAAGGCTGAGAAAGCATTTGAGAAAAGGTTATCTAAACCAAGCATGAACGAACCAAGAAATATTCAAGCAAGCATAACCTGTAATATTCTCAAAGTTTATCAAGAAATTCCTCAAGCCTAAAACTCTAAGGAACTTGATCCAACACTCGTTGTGAAGGAAGAAATACTTCAACCAGTTGAAGAGGGAAAGTTTAAAGAAAGAAAAAGGGGTCTACTCTCCAAGCTGAAGGAGCTGTAGAAAGGTTCAAGGTCGAACCAGAAGTTTCAAGTTTGTTGGAAGGTTGTGTGATCAAATCCAAAGACTTGAAGGGAGCTGAAGTAGCGGGGCATTGCCTTGTGAATAAGCCGAGTCGTCGCGAGAAGCCACCAGTGTGATCAAAAATGTCTCTAGATCAAGAAAGCCGCTTTGTAACTTGATCATTACTTAGTGGATTCCTCCAGGACTTGGAGAAGAGTGGATTAGAGGAATTACCCCATCCTCGAACCACTATAAATTTGCATGTGTCATTTACTTTCAACATTTACTTTCTTGCTTATATTTTCATATCTGCTGATAAGTTATATTGCTATCCAACTGATAATAACAAGTGCTAAAACAAGTGTTAAAAATGAGCTTAAAATTAACAAAGGGTGTTAATTCTTCCGCTGTTAAAAGCCAAATCACCTAAAAGTTTAGTGTTAGTTGACGCAGCTAAGTTATACCATCAACAGCTCAGTCGAGTCTGTTGAGTGTGTAACTTTGCTAAAGAAAGCAAACCTAGCTGTCCCCCAAGGACCCAACTGATTTGAGTCAACTCGGTTGAAATTCTTAAAAGACTAAAAGTGAAAATTTGGTAAGGTTTATTCAACCCCCCCTTTCTAAACCTTAAATCGCACCCCTTGGGACCTACAAGTGGTATCAGAGTGGTTGGTTCATTGAGCCTTCGGCACTAGTTACTGAACTAGATCTCAACTTTTTTCAAAAGGTTTAACACTTGTGTTTTCAAAGTCTTTCATTTTTAAAAAGCAAAGTTATTATTATGGAAGCAAATCTAACTCGTATTCCTATGTTTACTGTGGAAGAGTTTGATGACTGGAAGATTCGCATGCAGGCTCACCTATCAGCCTTACACGATGAAATGTGGCTTGTGATAAAAGATAGGCCACTACAAATATTCAAAGTCAACACTGCTGCAAGAGCCGCACTTCCACCAAGGAGAAAGGCTTTCTGCGAAAGCTGAACCCGACCATGGTTGAAAAACCACTGAATGGACTAATCAATATAGAAAGACATATAACTTGGACAATGTGGCCAAGGATATTCTCTACAAGACGTTGCACAAGGCGATGTTCAACAAAGTCAAGTCATGCAAATCTGCCAAAGAGATCTGGGATAAGCTAACCCTGATTTGTGGAGCATCAGAACAAATTAAAGAGAATAAATTAACTGTTGCTGTACAAAAATTTGAAAATTTTAAAATGCTTCCAGGTGAAAGTCTGGATCAGCTGGATGCCAGATTCACAGGATAACAAATGAGCTTTCAGCTCTTGGGAAAGAGTACACTCAGAAGGAGATGTATATGAAGATACTAAGAGCCCTCCCATCTGAGTGGGAAATGAAGGTCATGGCCCTGAGACATTCAATGTACCTCTCAAGAACATCTAATCATGAGCTATTCTTAGACCTCAAAGCCTACGAATTTGAGTTGAGAAGGAAAGAGCAACATGAAACAGTTGTACCAAAGACAGTTGTATTGTTGGCCAATGAAAAGAAAAAAGTTGAGCCAAAGGAGACCATTGACCATGAGGAAATTGTCCTCATGGTAAAGAGATTCAACAAGTTTTCTAACAAGAACTATAAAAGAAACAAGGGTGAAACCTCCAGGAGACATTCAGTACCTTCCAAAGCAAGGGAGGAAAGATCGCCCAAGAGAGTTGAACATCAAAGAGCTGACTATCAGAGAGTTGATAATCAGAGAGCCGAGAGAGATAATCAGAGAGCTGAAAACATGTGTTGGAATTGCAGACAACCAGGACACTTTGCTGTAGGCTGTTCCTACCCACCAGTCAACAAATATAGAAACGAGGCGGATAAAAGAGTCTTCAGGGAAAGATGACAAGAAAAGAAGAAAGCCATGTTCATGGCCAAAGAACAAGATCAAGAAGATGAGGTACATTCTAACTCATCTCATTCTGATTCAAGTGACAGTGATTGGGATACACACACTTCATCACCCACAGATCTTTATGATTCATTAGGCAAAATGATGAAAGATTTTGAGCACATCAAAACTTCACACACTTTTGAATGAGGAAAACATCCAGCTTAAAAGACAAAACTCACAGCTGACTAAAGAGTTGAGTACTCTGAATCACATAGCTGATGAGAACACTAAGCTAAAGGCTGAAAATGCCAAGATCTTAGCAGAGTTAGCTGCTACTGAGAAAAGAGAAAAAAATCTTAAAAATGTGATTGCCTTATTTACAAAAGCATCCAAGTCATTGGATGAACTTATTATGAGTCAAAAAGTGTGTGGAGATAAGATAGACATAAGATTCAATTTCTTTGTGTATAGTCAAACTCCCAGAGTGATTTTGGAGAAAGGATCCTCAAGCAATGAGGGAATCCAAAAACCCAAAACACCATATGTTGCACCAACACCCACACCAAAACATAATCACAATCATACTAGCCTTGGTTACAAGGAAAAAGAAAAGAAGCTTAGAGAGTATCTTTGAAAGGACAACCGAGAAGAAATTGACAGTCCCATCAATGAGACTCTAACAAAAATACTCTTGCAAAAGTAAAACAGAGCTACCAAAAGCCCCAGAAATTTCATCAAAGAAATACATATGATGGGAATGGTAGAAACTATCCAAACCAAGCTGATTGGAATAACCATGTGAAATATCAGCAAAGACCCATGGGATACAAGCCAAAATGGCAAAGACCTCAACCTCAATAAAGATCATTCCCAAGGCAAAACAACTATTATCAGCACACATATGCACCTAAGCACTACACCCAGAAATTCCACAACTACCCCAAGAAAGCAGTTGCTAAAACAAACACACAGACGTACAGACAAAAGAGACATTTGTATGATCCAAAAAACCCCAAGCAATTTGCTAATGTGCATTATGATTATGGAACTGATAGATGGCAACCTCTTAGAGTCAGATCATCTGGCTATACGTTGGTTGGAGCATCTTATAGCATTAACCCCCCAGGACCCAGGCAAGTATGAGTACTTGAAAACTGATTTCCTTTATTGCAGGTTCAAGGAACAACTGAGTGCCAAGGAACCTGATACATTGATAGTGGTTGTTCCAGATATATGACAGGGAATAAAAGAAATATGTCAAGATTGAAGGAGATCAAAGGTGCAAAAGTCATATTTGGAGGAAATAAAGCTCCACGGGAGATCAAAGGCACATGATCCATAAAGAAGAATGGACTGAGATCACAAATGTTGCATATGTTTAAGGTCTCAACTTCAACAGCATTAAGCATCACCAACTCGTGACAAAGGCTACAATGTGGGATTCAACATGGGGATATGCGGATCAAGGATGTCTTTAAATCTAATGAGATAGTGCAACAAGGAACAAGATAAAAGAATATGTATGTAGTGGATTGGTGTACTGCTACACCAAGTACATGTCTGCTAGCAGGAAGTACAACCGAATCCAGTTGGTTGCGGCATAAGAAGCTGAGTCACCTGAATTTCAAGACAATCAACAAGCTTGCAAGGAGTCATCTTATGTAAGGATTTCCAGACTCAGTATACAAGAAAGAAAGTATATGTGATGCATGCCAGATGGGAAAGCAGATCAAATCATCATTCAAGGATAAGCCAAGTCCTTCTTCAACCAGGATATTGCATCTCTTGCATATGGATTTATTTGGTCCTGCTGAGCCACTAGCATCAGTGGAAATAAATACACGTTAATGGTGGTAGATGACTATTCAAGATATACATGGACAATTTTCATGTGTAAAAAGAAGGAAACACTGCAGAAGTTACCTCAGCTGATGAGAAGAGTTCAAAATGAGAAGAGTCAAACCATTATAAAGATAAGATCTGACAGAGGAACTTGACAGAGGAACTGAGTTTGTCAATGGGATTATAACTCAGTATTGTGTTGAAAATGGTATTGCTCATGAGTTATCAGCAGCAAGGACTCCACAGCAGAATGGAGTAGCTGAAAGAAGAAACAGAACTCTCAAGGAAGCTGCAAGGACTATGTTAGCTAAAGTTGGATTGCCTAAGCAATTTTGGGCTGAAGCCATAAATACAACATGCTACACTCAAAATAGATGCATGATAAACAAGCAATTAACCAAGACTCCCTATGAGATTTGGACAGGGAGAAAGCCAAATGTTGGATATTTCAAAATCTTTGGATGTAAGTGCTTCATCCACAACAATGGCAAGGACAATTTGAAGGCTTTGATGCTAAAGCTGATGAAGGTATCTTTTTGGGATACTTAGCTGAGAGTAAAGCCTATCGAGTGCTAAAGTACTATGGTCACATAAGAGTCTAACCATGTGGTGTTTGATGAGCCAAATGTGAATGGAGAAGACATTGATGAGTTAGCTGATAAGCAGAATCAGCCAACTATGCAGAATAGTCCTTATGTTGAAGCAGAAGTGAGGGCACTCAACCCTGATGATGATGAGATAGCTGAATCTCAAAGACAGCTAGAAGGTCTGCAGCTGAATGATGATGAAGAAGCTGTTCAAGACAACTTAGCTGCAAGACGGCTGAATCCAGCAGACTTACTCCAACCTGATGTGAGATGGCTGAGAGACCATCCACTTGAGTTAATCATTGGAGATGTTAGAGATGGCATAAGAAGCAGATCCAGAGAACAACATGAAGCTATGTTCACTTGTGTTATTTCCCAAATAGAGCTTAAATATGTTTCTCAAGCATTGGAAAACACACATTGGATTCAGGCCATGCAAGAAGAGCTGAATCAGTTTGAAAAAAACAAAGTATGGGAATTGGTTCAAAGGCCAACCCACCAAAATGTTATTGATACTAAGTGGGTATTCAGAAACAAGATGAATGAGTAAGGATCCATTGTCGAAACGAGCTAGATTGGTAGCCAAAGGGTATTGCCAAGAAGAAGGTATAGATTTTGATGAAACCTATGCTCCTGTTGCCAGATTGGAACAATAAGGATGTTTCTTGCCTATGCTACACATAAGAACTTCACTGTATATCAAATGGATGTGAAGAGTGCATTTTTGAATGGACTGTTAGAAGAAGAAGTCTATGTTGAACAACCTCCAGGTTTTGAGCAGAAAACTATTGAAGATAAGATCTACAAGCTCAAGAAGGCTATTGTATGGATTGAAACAAGCACCAAGAGCATGGTATGATACATTGTCTCAGTTTCTAATTGACAATGGATTCACCAAAGGCACGGTTAATAGGAGACTCTTCAGAATTCAAGATGGATAGAGTATACTGCTTGTTCAAATATATGTGGATGATATCATATTTGGATCCACAAACAAAGAGCTGTGTGGCAAGTTCACAAACCTCATGCAAGGCAAATTAGAGATGAGCATGATGGGAGAGCTGACTTTCTTCTTAGGACTTCAAGTCAAGCAATTGAAGGATGGAACCTTCATAAGCCAAACCAAGTATACCAGAGATTTAATGAAGAAATTTGGTATGAAAGAGAAGTCATCAGTGAAGATTCCTATGAATACATCAGTCAAGATGGACATGGATGCAGATAGCAAAGCTGTTGATCAAACTAGATATATAGCCCTCACTGGATCTTTGCTCTGTTTAACATCAAGCAGGCCAGAAATCACATTTGTTGTAGGTGTATGTGCTAGATTTCAATCTACACCAAAAGAAGGTCACATGACTGCAACTAATTGAATCCTAAGGTATTTGAAGGGATGCCAAGAAGTTGTCTTATGGTATCCAAAGGAATGAGGATTTAAGCTGGTAGGATACTCAGACTCAGATTATGCTGGATGTAGAGTTGACAGGAAGTGTACATTAGGTACACGTCAAATGCTTGGAAACAGATTAGTTTCTTGGTTCAACAAGAAACAAAATTCAATAGCCACATCCACAGTGACGAGTACATAGTTGCGGCAATTTATTGTGCCCAAGTCTTATGGATGAGACAACAGCTGAGAGACTATGGTATAGAATAAAGAGGGATTCCAATTATGTGTGATAACACTAGTGCTATTGCAATCACTCAAAATCCAGTGTTGCACTCAAGAACAAAGCACATTGATGTTAGATATCATTTTATAAGAAATCATGTTGAAAAGAAAGACATCACTTTGGAATACATCTCAACTTATAAGAAGTTAGCTGACATATTCACAAAGCCCCTATGTGAATAGAGATTTGAAGAGCTTAAGAATGAGCCAGGGTTAATTGAGCTGAGTTAGGATACTCAGAAGACTCAATTAACAGAGACAAAAGAAGAGAGAATGAAAAATGAGCAAGTTTCACAATTCAACCAAGTGAAATAGCCTAGACGGGAAATCAGCTGTATCGAGTTAACTGACAGCTGAGTGATCTAATGTGAAGAGAGAAGCAGAGTTAAGTCACTTGGATGATAGCTGAGTTATTTATGAGCTAAGTGACAAAAACGCAGTCATTTTATGCGAAATGGGAGTGTTTTTAAGGATGACGTCAAGATAATTATGGTTTTCGATGACAAAAGTTGCACTAAAAATATATGATTGGATATAAATGTCACCGCATTTAATACGGGAAATTAATGCGTTTTGAAGGTTAAATCATGACTCGATTTTGATCAAGTTTTTCAAATTCCATAAACCGTCCTTTCAAGTCCAATATAAGCCGAAAACACAGTTTCTCTCTCCTTACAAAAAATCTCTCATCTTCAACAAGCAAGAAATACTCTCTACCAAAATTCGCAAGCCCTATTTTTCAAAATCGAGATTTTACGCTTCTTTCATTATTTATCTTCTTCACAAATGGACGCTACATATGATTTCGTCAAGTTATCTCAGAAGATCCACTTAGGATCGACAGTCGACTTCAAGGGTATGGTGAAATAGGGTGCTGATGTAACCCTGGTGAAGAAAATTGCAGAGAAACTCGAGAAGTTTGGTATGAAAGACTTTCTCACTACGGAGTTCTCTCACACGTATCTAGAGGAGGTCGCGATGTTCTATGTAAACACGGAAGTGCATGATGATGAGATTCGCTCATCTATCCACAACAAGGCTATCAAGATCATGCTGCGGACCTTGCTGAGCATTGTAAGCTGCCTACTAATAGGCTGAAGAAGATCACCGAGAAAGATGTCAACATTGTTGCTGCTTGGAAAGAGATAGCCAAGCCTGAGTCAGCTGCAAAGGCTGTCTATACAGCCAAGAAGGAGTTGATCAAGGAAGATTACCACAAACTAATGGACATCGTGTCCAAGTACGTGGATATGAAGTTTGAAGCTTCAACCAGCTGTCTCCGACTAAGCTGGTGGTGATGGCTGCGATCATGGAAGAAAAGAAGATTAACTGGGCTGAGTTTTTCTTTTGTCGTATCTGCCAAAACGTGATCAATAAATCCTTTAAGGAAGATGGGACTTTTGGATGCTCATTGGGGTACGACCTAGTGATTGGCCATTTGATGGAAGTGAAAGGAATTGCCCTGCGCCATGGAAAGCCATTTCATGTGAACAAGAAGATGTTCAAGGCAAACCTTTTTGAAGCTCAGAAGAAGGCGCATGCCAGGAAAGCTGACACGAGTGAGGGTAAGTCAGCTGACCCTGCTGAAGACACAACTACAACCGCTCCAGCTCTCTCCCCCAAGCCTATTCAAAAGAAGAGAGCCGCGGCAACTAAGCAAGCACCTGCCCCTACAGCCAAGTCCAAGAAGGCTCCGGCCCTTGCAGCCAAGCAACAAGCACCTGCCCTAGCAGCCGACCCAGAAGCCCATGCCCCTGCAGCCGAGACCAAGAAGGATTTTTCTATGTCTTCTCCGATTGTGAAGAAAAATACACAACTACATCGCACAAGCCAGCTTTTGTGAAAAAGATAAAGATGGTGGAGCCAGAAGCCACCAATGAAGAAGCCGAAGAGGATGTTGTACCTTTTTTTAGAACCAAGAGGAGAAGACATTTTAAGAAGTATGAGCTTGAAAAAGCTGAGTCTGCCACTCAACCAGAAAAGCCCGAAGAGACTGCTGATGCTCAAGAAGAGCAGTCTAAAGAGAAGGATGGTGGAGATGTAGTCACCATGGATGCAGAGAAGACTGTTGATGCCAATCAACAGAGTGTAGAAAACCCAGCTGCCCGTGAGACAGTTGTGGAGAAGCAAAGAGCTGAGACAATTGAGACTCTCGAGGAAAGAGTTGTCTCCTCCCCTCAGACCGATGCCAATATACCTAATGAGCAAGTTCCACTTGTTACGATTCTAGAAGATGGAGATGATGATGATGACGTGATTATGTACTCTCCAGTCTACCCGGATATTCAGCAGAGATGGGATTGGAGAAGATGGAAGCTGGACTTCTCTCGATAGCAATTTGAGCACCCAGAGTACATCGAAGAAGAGGAGAAGCTCCTAAGCTTCCTAGGAAACGTCTCTATTCACTCTGCCCTCAATGAGGAATTCATGGGATCCCTTCGTCTATAAAAGAAGATGAAAATGAGAAAGCTTTGGAGAAAGCTAAAGCTCTTGAAAAATCAAAGATGTGCATGTTCACTGGAGATCATGAGCATGTCATGGAATCAACTGACAGCAGCGACCTGGAAGAGATTGATCCTGCTGAAGTAGTTGAGAAGGCCGAGTTCCAATAGGCCATCAAAGAATCAAAATCCATGCACGAACAACATTTGCAAGAGGGTCTGGGAGAATCTTCTAAACTCTCTCCCACTCTAACCCTTTGGATGTGGCGCAGAAGATAGCTGCTGACATAGCTGCCACCACATCCCCCGTGCAATCTGAAAATGGCTCTCAGAGGAACATCGATGAAGCTAGGGAATGAGATAAAATGGGCACCCTAGCCAAGCTAAACCCTGACGGTGTTGAAACACCTGTCCCCACGGCTGATTTCTCAAAAGGAAAAATAGTCGGGTCTGAGGAGCAGAGTAATCCCAAAACCGTTAACTTAGCTGGTGCGCCAGCTGAGGTGGAAGCTCTCTCCACCACAACTAGGTCGGAGGACACTGTGGGAGACCAAACTATGAAGTTAGGAGGCGAAGGTGAGAAATTGATGGATCAACATAGTGAAGTTGACAAAGCTCGGACGGTTGAGACTGTCTCAACTGAAACTTCTTCTACACTGAAGGCCGATGACGCTGCTGATGCAGCTAAGGCAAAGGATGGAATTGAGACCATGGGAGTTGAGACTCCTGGTCCTGAAAGTTCAATCCTAGGAGTTGAGACTCCAACGGATGCCACTTAAGACCCCAAGATAGCTGAGTCTGCCGAAGGGAAATCTGTCGAAGACCCTAATGCAGTTGAGACTGCACATAGGGATGTAGAAGGCCCCACAGCGGTTGAGACTGCTGAGGGTAATGAAGGCCTAAATGAGGTTGAGACTTCCTTAGATAAAGAAGTTGAGAAAGAGCATATTCCTCATGCAGAGACGGTTGATGAAGAAGCCAAAATCAGCGCTCTCAGTGATTCCTAGGAAAACATTGACACAGAATTTTCCGAAATTCGACCATGAAGCTGAGTCCACACCTATTGATGAATCTGCCAATGACAAGTCTGAGGATGCTCAAGACTCTCGGAGTACTGTTAGTGATAAAATAGCTCTGATGAGGTTCGTATTCGATGATGAGCAAACCCCAATGTCTACATCGCACTCGATGATCTTGATAAAAAACAAACCCCGAGACCATCGACTCAAAAGGAACATAAACGATCCGAGGAAGTCATTAAGGCAGTGAGGGTCAGACAGTTGAGTAGGCTAACACACCCGCTCAAGCTTGAAACCAGTCAACAGAGCAGGCTAAGATAGCTTCTCCCACTGCTGCCAAAGCTGGTGCAGCTGAGGTAAAACAAGCTGACTCCACTCAAAGGGAGAAGGGAAAGGCTCCACAAGTTGGACCTACGGGAATCCCTCTCGTCCTAGATAACATGTTTGAAGAAATATTCCACCTGGATGTCGAATGCTAGAGAGCAAGCCAAGTACACTGTGGAAATAGAGCCCGATGTTCCAGCTGATTCAACAATAGTGCCTATAGGTTTCAATTTCGATGTTGTTTGGCCTAAGGAAGAGTCCACTTCTACAACCGACTTCCGGAAGGCATTAAATCCATTTGCGAAGAAATTGAGAAAATGGAACATGGCTTAGCATCGTTAGACCTAAGGCTGGACAACCGTGATGCAAGTATCAGCAGGGATATTCAAGGTGTTGTCCTTCGAATCAGATAATGGGCTGCTTAGATAACTGCTATGACATTAGAGCAAGTCTGTTACTTCAAGTCACTCTTTGCAGAGTTGCTTGTTTGGAGTGCGGACAATATACAGTTTCAGCAGAGGCAGAATAAGTATATGGTGAGAATTGAAGAATCCCACCAGTCGGACATGGAGTTACTTAAGCTACAACACAAGAGCGAAATTGCAAGACTGGAGGCCAACATGAACCAGCAATTCAGTGTTCTCCAGACTGAAATGAAATTAATGGCAGCTGAGTCCAAGGCTATGTGATCAGTATTCAGAACAGCCTACTCCAAAGCAGATGACAAGCAAATTCTACGAACAGCTGACTAGACATCATTCTCAGTGGATTGTTCCCTGGTCTGACCCCTTTGTTTGGTGATGATGCCAAAAAGTTGGGAAGATGAGGCCTTGAAGGAACTGAAGGAAAGAAAAGGGAGTCATAAGGTGGAAAAGAATGAAGTACAAGCTAAGGGGGAAGAAAGCACGAAAAACCCCCCATTGAAGCTTATGTTTGCCCAGACTCCTCAGCAAGGAGAGATTGCAGATTCACTTCTTAGCAAGCTACCAAAAGAGCTATCAGTGGAACAGAAAGTTGAGTAGGCAGTGAAAGAATCAAGGAAAGCCATCGAAGCTGAGTTTGAAAAGGTGGCTGAGAAACATTCTACGCAGATTCAGAACATAAGGACACAATATGATGATCCTCCAGCAGGAAAGGATTTCCCTGCGATCAAGCCCCCAAAAGACATTGCTATGCCTAATGCTGGGTCTGAGCCCAGATCACTAGAGGAGTTTCAAACTCTAGAGGCAGAAGGTTACTTCCAAGATATGACACTACTGTAAGGGACATGTACTGGGGAAAGGTCTCGATGTATGCAACCTAGATGATGTGCAACAGAGTTCCATCCAGCAGTCACTCAGATGGAAAATCAAAAGCTCCAGTACAGTACACTCCCAGAGGAGGAGGAGCTGAGTCAGGAAGAGGAAGGGGAAGATCATGTGGAAGTGGAAGAGACAGAGGCTATCAACCGCAGCCAAAGCCTCAGGACATAAAGTATATTAATCCACAAAAGAAGGGATTAAACTACTGAGCTGGATATGATCATCTTGCTAACTTGGAAGTTGAACGCAAGAATGTTGAAGCTGTGAGAAGGCAAGAAGCTGAGAACGAAACGCTAAATCGCGAATGGGAGGAAAGGCAACATAGGGATGACCTTGTTGCAAGGCGTGCCTATGAGAAGAAGAAGAAGGATGAAGAAGAAAGGAAGAGAAGGAGAGCTGATGAGGACAGAAGAAGAGCAGAAGATGAAGAGAGAAAGAAGCAGCCAAGGCGTTGAAGATGGCTGCAACCCCTTTATGTATTTTACTTTGTAAATACACAGCTGTAAGTTCTTTGTAAGTTAGTTGTTAGCTCTGATACCTTCCTTGTAAGTTTGCTCTGATACATGTTGTATTTCAATAAATGTATAGAGTATATTGTTGTAAAAACAACTTTGTAAAGGACAAGAATGCTATGATCAATAAAATTGATTATTTAAAGCATACATTCTTTGTTCTTTTGACCGCTTATGTTTGTTGTTTATTTTACTTAAGTTTTGGCATCATCAAAAAGGGGGAAATTGTTAGGAAATTTATTTGTAAGATTTTAATGATACCATGTAAAACTTAGACTAGGAAGTTGGCACCTTATTTTCCTTGTAATTCTATATTGTACTAGATAGGACTAAAAGATCTGAGTGAAGTCAGCTCTGTCGAAGAATGCAAGAAGTCAACTGCAGACTAGAGTGAAGACTCTGTTGTGTGTCAGCTAAGTATGGCCAAGATGAAAGACAAGGACTCGGCGATTGAAGGAGAGCCACAAATCTGAGAACAATGAAGTATGAGGAAGTGTTAGTCAAGTCAGTAAAAGAAACCAAGTCTAACAGTTGAAGTAACAGTTGAGTCATTCTCATATGTTTGGAGCAGACTCAAGTCAAGGAGTAAAGGTAGCAGTCAAGTCAAGACAGCTGATAATGATTCGTTGGAAGGAGGTCAATGATATTACTCGATATAGTATTAAGTCCAAGCTGCTAGATCTTAAAGTGTTTGGCCCAGAAATATGCAAAAGGAATAAACCAATGGGAAACACTGGAGCATGTGTCAGACCTTATAAAGTTGCAGAGCCATTTAATACGAGGAAGGGTCAACATCACATCGCTGCAGACCAAGAAAAGACAAGCCAACGAACAATTGAAAATAGCCTATTTCTTCAACGAGCAAAATTTTAAATGAGCACTATAAAAGGCTGAGGAAGCATTTGAGAAAAGGTTACCTGAACCAAGCACGAACGAATCAAGCAATATTCAAGCAAGCATAACCTGCAATATTCTCAAAGCTTATCAAGAAATTCCTCAAGCCTAAAACTCGAAGGAACTCGATCCAACACTCGCTGTGAAGGAAAGAATACTTCAACCAGTTGAAGAGGAAAAGTTTAAAGAATGAAAAAGGGGTCTACTCTCCAATTTGAAGGAGCTATAGAAAGGTTCAAGGTCGAACCAGAAGTTTCAAATTTTTTGGAAGGCTGTGTGATCAAATCCAAAGACTTGAAGGGAGCTGAAGTAGCAAGGCATCTGTCTTGTGAAGAAGCTGAGTCGTAGGAGAAGCCAGCTGTGTGATCAAGACTGTCTCTAGACTGAAGAATTGCTTTGTAACCTGATCTGTTACTTAGTGGATTCCTCCAGGAGTTGGAGAAGAGTGGATTAGAGGAACTACCCCATCCTCGAACCACTATAAATTTGCTTGTGTAATTTAATTTCTTGCTTATATTTTCATATATGCTGATAAGTTATATTGCTATCCAACTGATAATAACCAATGCTAAAACAAGTATTAAAAATGAGCTTAAAACTAACAAAGGGTGTTAAGTCTTCTACTGTTAAAAATCAAATCACCTAAAAGTTTAGTGTTAGTTGACGCAGCTAAGTTATACTATCAACAGCTCAGTCAAAGTCTGTTGAGTGGGTAACTTTGCTGAAGAAGGCAAACCTAGCTTTCCCCCAAGGTCCCAACTGATTTGAGTCAACTCTGTTGAAATTCTTAAAAAAACTAAAAGTGAAAATTTGGTAATGGTTATTCAACCTCCCTTCTAAACCTTACAGCATACCCCTTGGGACCTACAGTTATAACAAATCCTTTTATATTCCCTTCACGAGCTTTTTCTTTCATTTTGCTCAAAAATTTATCTCGAGGTTGAGCTTCTTTTATCTTCTCTCTCAGAGTAGGTTGCATCACCCAAGATGCTAGTACTATCTCTGTGCTTTTTGGTGGTACCACTACATTAATTCTCATCCTGGCGAATTTTCGCACAATATGTTCTTGCTCAGATATTAAACTTGACATTTCTCCTTTTGTTTTATGATGAGTGTAAAATATACGTGAATTTGAGGGTTTAAAATAATATATATTTGATGCATTTGCACGCATATTCAATGTGTTTTGCTTGGTTTCCCTTGTTGGGCGTGATACTGCGTACTCTTGTGAAGTTTGCAGAAAATGGAGCTAAATTGGATAAAGAGAGATATCATGTTCCAAAGTATAGGTCAATAGCTAATGTACGAGCAAAAATATGAAGGAGAGAAGCATGGAAAGTCAAACAAAAGGAATTTTCCTTCAAAAAAAGTCAAAACGCGCTAACAGTTTCCAGCACTAGCAGGGTTTAGTATTTTGGTCATAACGTCCTCTACAAAATTGATATTGAGGTAATTCAAGTGGCTATGGAAAGATAAACGAAAGATCTACAACTTTCAGGAAAACCCCGAGATCAAATTCCGATGGCACGACACCGTACGTGTGGGATTACACGGCGTCGGCGTAATCGAATCAATGAATTGGTCTCCTTTTCCTACTCAAACTCTGCAAGTGACCTCTCCAAGCATCTATAAAAGGGACCCAAGGCTATGCACAAAAATTCATCCATCAATACATCATTCCATACAACACTCTCATTGATAGCACTTTTATACTTTAGTTTTTTGGTATTTTTCTCTTGCTTTCAACATTGGGATTGCTTGGGTTCTTCCCCTTGAAGTTATTTTGCTTCTTAATCAAAGAGTAAGATTTCTTCATCTTTTTTGTCTGATTTCAATTGTTGGGTGATTATTATTGTTGCATGATTATGTTTATGATTATTTTCTTTCCTTCAATTGAGATTATGTGTTAGATAAATGTCTTTATCATGATTTTGATGATTTTGTTCAAATGAGTTTTTAAACCAAAACAATGTCCCTAAATGTTGTCTAAATACTTCCGATCGATTTAAAATGTTTTTACTATTTTTTGGAGTATTTTTTGGAGTTTATTTTCGATAAAAATTGGACAACACATTTGTTTCAGTTCGACCTATCGCCCTATAGGCAACCCGCACTGAGTTGAGTTTTGAAACAAAAAATGGGACATAGAAAAAAATGAGGAGGGGAGCGGCCCGTCGACCGAGTGTGGTCGACCGGTGAGGCGACCGGTCGACCGACCCTGGCGACCAGACTGGGAGTCCCTCTTTTGGTTGATCTTCTCATTTCGTATTTTAAACACCCCCTACGACCGGTCCCCCCTGTAAAAATCACGAAATTCAATTTCAAACTTATCTCTGCGCGACCTGGCCGCACCCTATTTTATCGAAGAAACTATCCGTTGCATTTTTGAAATGACTTTTCCCTATTTTGAGGGATTGATTTCTAACTATATTGATGATTTTAAATGGTTTCTTTTGCAGCAAATCACTCCCCAAGAAGGAGCCTATGTCTGGAAATCAAAGCCAAGACCTCTCCTATAAATAGAGGTTTCATTCAAGCAACAAGACACAACACTCTACACAAGCACATAGCAAACAAGCAAACACTTTCATATATATTGTTGTATTAGCCCAAGCACTTTCACTTGCACAAATTTGAGGTCTAGGCTTTCAATTCTTGATTACACTTGTACTCATATTGTATCATTCATCATTAAGTTGTAATCTGATTTTTGGTCATCATTCAACACAAGGCATCCTTGTGAGTATTCTTGTGGTAAGAATACACTTGGGTGATCTAGGTGATAGGTGTTTGAAGGTTGTGGTAATCTTCAAAGGTGTTGTAAGAGGGTTGTGGTAATCCTCAAGGTGGTGTAAGAGGGTTGTGGTAATCCTCAAGGTGTTGTATTATTAATTTTGGTAAGTAATAAAATCTCTTTTTCCTTTTTGAAATCCATCCTGGATATACTGGGGTGGTAGAGGATTAGGCCCTAGGTGGGTTGAACCTCTTTAAATCGAAGTGTGCTATTTATTTTTCGCACTTAGCATTTCGTCTTTGCTTGATTTTTCGAAAAAGAGGGCAAAATCTGAAAAATCGAGATAATCTATTCACCCCCCTCTAGATTATCGTAGCCACTTGGACTTACAAGTGGTATCAAAGCCAAACTCTTTGGCTAGCTCGTTCCGAGTAAAGAGGAAAGATCGATGGCTACAAATGATGCTTATCTCACCACCGGCGACTCCACCAATAAGCCACCACTATTCGACGCCAACAACTACGCATTTTGGAAAGACCGTATGGAGTACTTCCTACAAGGGTGCGGGTTCGACATTTGGAATGTGGTCATTGAAGGAGTTGATCAACCAACCAAGAAATCGGAGGATGGCACCTCGACTCTTAAACCTTTCAAAGAGTTCGATGAAAATGACAAAAAGGCCTTCTCTCTAAATGGTAAGGCTTTAAATATTTTGCATTGTTCTCTTACCGCCACCGAGTACAATCGCATAAGAGGCATAAGGTCAGCACATGAGGTTTGGGAAAAATTGGAGACAATGAAGGGACCAAGAAGGTCAAGCAAGCAAGAAAGACCATGCTTGTTAAAGACTTTGAAAACTTTAACATGCATGATGGTGAAAGCATCTCCAAGATGGTGGAAAGGCTTGACAATATTGTCAATCCTCTCGTGGCCCTCGGTAAAGTCATCTCCGAAGAAGACAAGGTGACTAAGGTATTGAATGCTCTTCCCGGCTCATGGTCCGAAAAAGTGAAGGCAATCACGGAGGCACAAAATCTTGAGACACTCAAGTTTGACGAGCTTATTGGAAACCTCCTCATCAATGAAGTCTATCTCAAGGAGAGGAAAAATTCCAAACCATCTATAAATCAATCGGGTATGCAAATTATTCCTAAAGGTCTTGCTTCTTCTTCTAATAATGCATACTATGATGATGATGATGATGATGAGGAGACGGCCGCACTTGTTCGAAAATTTGCAAAATTTGTGAATAAAAATAAAGCAAGAAAACCGAGAGATAATGCTTGCTTTAAATGTGGAAAACCCGAGCACTTCATTGCCGATTGCCCAAAACTCGATGAAGAGGAACAAAAGAAAAAGAAGCATTTCACGTAAAACATGGCTCTAAATGCGGAGGTCAAAACGTGGGATGAACTACTCGAAACAACCGACGAGGAAGGGGAGACCGAACATGGTCTCATGGCCATAGACGATGAAAATAATGAGGTACGCTCTAATTCTTCTACTTCCTCCATAGTTGATGATTTGCAATATGATTTTGATGAATTGCAAATTGAGTTTCAAAATTTAATTGTTAAATACAAAAATTTGAAAAAGGAGCATAAAGAGCTTAAGGTTGAAAATGAAAAATTATTTACCTCTTATGAATCACTAGACAAAGCTCATACACTTATTCTTACTAGAGTTCACTCTCTTGAAACCGAAAAGGAATTGCTCACAAAAGATATTGAGTGTTTGAAAAATGATGTGCATCATTTCAACATAAGCACGGATAAAGTCACAAAAATTTTAGATGCACAAAGAGGTGAGCATTCCAAATTGGGACTTGGTTATAAGCCATTTCAAAGTGTTTTTAAGAAAAACAACCAAGGTCCGACTTTTGTACGTGCTAGTAGTTCTAATACTCCTACTTGTTTTTATTGTGGCAAAGTTGGACATTATGCTAATAATTTCAAATTGAGAAATAGCTCTAGTCATGTTTGGAGACCCAAAGGTCTCAAGACTAACCCGCATGGACCCCAAAATTATAGGGTACCTAAAAGAAATTCTTTTGTAGAAAATAGGGGCTATAACAACAATGGAAGATTCAAAATGGCTCGTGGACAGCGGATGTTCATGCCATATGACCCGGAGGAGAGAACTTTTTACCAACATCAAGCTCCAAGAAGAGGGTATGGTCATGTTCGGCAATGGCAAAGGAAGAATTCTTGGAAATGGAGAAATTGGTAACTCTTCTTTCTCTCTTAGTAATGTTCTTTTAGTAGAAGGGCTTAAGTTTAATTTGATAAGTGCTAGCCAACTTTGTGACTCAAATTATGATGTTTCTTTCAATAAAGATAAATGCCTTATACTTAAAAATGGTAAAATTATTTGTGAAGCAAATAGAAAAGGAAATCTTTACAAAATTTGTACAAGTGATTTGGTTAGTCAAAATGTTTCTTGTTTAGTCGCTATAATGATTTAACTAGTTTATGGCATAGGCGACTTGGACATGTTGGATATAAGAATTTGAAAAATATTTACAAAAACCAACATGTAAAAGGACTACCCAAATTGAATTTTGAAAATCTTGGCTTATGTGACACTTGTCAAAAGAACAAATTAGTTAAGAGTAGTTTTAAGCCCAAAAATGAAATTTCCACAACCAAACCCCTATAATTGCTTCACCTTGATTTGTATGGGGATATTGGTACGGCTAGTCTAAGTGGAAAACATTACACTTTCGTTATTGTCGATGATTTTTCTAGATATACTTGGGCTCTTTTTCTTACCAATAAAAGCAATGCCGTTAATGAGTTTGTTAAGTTGTGTAGACTTATTGAGAATGAAAAAGAAGATTCTATTAAGTCTATTCGAAGTGATCGAGGTGGAGAATTTGATGGTGAGTTTAGAGTCTTTTGTAAAATCAAAGGATATGCTAATAATTTTTCGGCTCCAAGGACACCTCAACAAAATGGAGTGGCCGAAAGGAAAAATCGGACATTACAAGAGATGAGTCGGTCCATGCTCAATGAATTTTCACTTCCAAAATATTTGTGGGTCGAAGCCGTAAGTACCTCTTGCTATGTTATTAATCGAGTTTATATTCGTCCTAAAATGAATAAAACTCCATATGAGCTTCAGAAAGGTAGAACTCCAAATATTAGTTATTTCAAGATATTTGGCTGTAAATGCTTTATTTTGAATACCAAGGATCAATTGGACAAACTTGATCCTAAGGCCGATGAAGGAATATTTATGGGATATTAAACAAAGAGCAAAGCATATCGGGTTTACAATAAGACTAGTGGGGTTGTTGAAGAATCCATCCATGTCAAATTTAATGAAGCTTCGGGTGTTGAAAGAATACCCAATGATGAGAGTGATGAAGAGGATACTATTGAACCTATTGTTCAAATTGATGATCAATCGTCTACATCAAATGATCAACCGTCCACTTCAAATGTTCCTCAGAAGATAGAGGTGATACTTTGGATCTTCCCGTTGCATTGAAATTTAAGGGAGATCACCCAAAAGATCTTATTATTGGTGATCCCCTTGACAAAGTGATGACCCGGAGAAAATTTGCCGAGAAAGCTCTTATTTCTCAAAAGGAGCCTAAAAATGCTAAGGAGGCTATTGAGGATGAGGATTGGTTCTTAGAGATGCAAGAGGGGTTGAATCAATTTGAAAGAAATGATGTATGGGAATTGGTACGTTGTCCTCCATCTCAAACTATTATTGGTACAAAATGGGTATTCCGGAACAAACTTGATGATCAAGGCAACATTATTCGAAATAAGGCAAGGTTAGTAGCTCAAGGGTATTGTCAAGAAGAAGGTATTGACTATGATGAAACTTTTGCACCCGTAGCACGTTTAGAAGCGATTCGTATTTTACTTGCCTATTCTTGTTATAAAAATTTCAAACTTTACCAAATGGATGTTAAATCCGCTTTCTTAAATGGTATTATTCAAGAAGAAGTCTATGTAAAACAACCTCTGGGGTTTGAAAATTTTTCTAGGCCTAATGATGTTTATAAACTTAAAAAGGTCTTGTATGGTTTAAAGCAAGCACCCCGTGCATGGTATGATAGACTTAGCTCTTTTCTTTTGCAAAATGGTTTTATAAGGGGTAAAGTTGATACAACTCTCTTTGTTTTTGAAAAAGGGCAAGATTGCTTACTTGTGCAAATTTATGTTGATGATATTATTTTTGGTGCTACTAATGAATCTTTGTGCAAGAAATTTTCTAAGTTAATGCAAGGAGAATTCGAGATGAGTATGATGTGGGAGCTCAACTTCTTTCTTGGACTCCAAATTAAGCAATGCCAAGAAGGTATTTACATTTCTCAATCTAAGTATACAAAAGAACTTTTGAAAAAGTTCGGTATTGAAGAAGGAAGAACCGTGTCTACTCCTATGGCAACTAATGTCAAAATTGACAAAGATGAAAAAGGCAAGTCCGTGGATGAATCAAAGTATCGAGGTATGATTGGTAGTTTACTTTATTTAACCTCTAATAGACTGGACATTCTTCATGCCGTATGCCTATGTGCTCGTTTTCAAAGCAATCCCAAAAAATCTCATATGAGTGCCGTTAAAAGGATTTTTCGATATTTGAAAGGCACTATTCAATATGGTTTATTCTATCCAAAGAATGAAAAATTTTCTCTTAAAGGATATAGTGATTCGAATTATGCGGGAAATATCGATGATCGGAAAAGTACTTCCGGATCATGTCAATTTTTAGGCGATTGCCTAGTTTCTTGGTTTTCAAAGAAGCAAAATTGTGTTTCACTTTCAACGGCCGAAGCTGAATATATTTCCGCAGCTTTTTGTTGTACTCAACTTCTTTGGATGAAACAAACCTTAGCAGATTACAAATGTTCTTTTGAAAATGTTCCTATCTTTTGTGATAATATTTCCGCTATAAACATTGCTCAAAACCCGGTTCATCATAACCATACTAAACATATTGAGATTCAGCATCATTTTCTAAGGGATTGTGTTTCTAAACGAAAAATTGAGATATCATTTGTACCATCTCAAGATCAATTAGCAGACATTTTTACAAAACCGCTATCTTCCGAGACTTTTGCGTCAATACGAGCTCGGTTAGGCATAATGCATATTGGATGGGGTTTACATTTGCATTTTGCATGTTTTTAAAACTAAGGGGCGAAAAATCGGATTTTTGGTTGAAAATTCGGATTTTGGAAAACTTGGCAAGACAGTGGACTGAAGGGGTTGAGGGCAACCGGTCGCCCTCAACGTCGATCGGTCGCCCTCAACGCTGACCGGTCGCCCTGAGCTATTGTTTGGATTAAAACCGTTCTGTCTTCAGCATTCGTCATTTTAACTTCTTTTTGCCATTTCTCATCCCCATTGGCAAATTCACACAAATTTCACTCAAAATTTGTTTTTATGCATTCAATTCATGTCTTGGACCTTATATAGCTTGATTATCATCATCGTTGCTCATATTTACCGATCGAATGGTAAGAATTTTCTCTCATTTGCTCAATTGGGTTGAACCCTTGCATTTGTACCATTCTTGTATATTTCTTGATGATCATGATGAGCTTAGTTATTATGATGTATTGTATGATGTTTGATGTGGATTGGTGATGAAATATTTTGGCTTGATTCATTTACAAGGGCTCTATACAACTTCTTTTAAATTTTACGCCCACAAAGTGTTCGATGAAATGTCACAATGAAAATTTCAACTTCTACATGATTCTCTTGCTTCCAAAAGTCTTATATACTTATTGAGATCGTGTCTTGGCAAATAAAACGAGCTTATGAACTCCTCATGATACATTTCTCCGATTTTCTTTGGATTTTAAGCCTAAATTGTTCAATGGTTGATAAACCGTTTCTTTGGCGCACTTTGATGTAATTGTATGATGTTTTTATCATCCTAACATTCCTTTTGATGATTCCAAAGGGAGAGAAACAGGAAATTGGCTCGTTAGCTAATAGAAGCTAATAAAAGCTCGCAATAAAAGCTATAAGCTATGGCTTCCTAAAGCCAAGTATACCTAGTCCATGGCTTGTATTATGGACTTAATTGCAATAGATTATAAATATTTTGGCAGGTGGAGCTTCTTAACTTATTGTTAGGAATTTTATTGTTTAGATTTTGATGAATGCCATGTAAAACTTAGAATAGAAAGTTGGCACCCCAATTCTTGTTGTAAAATGCATTGTAACAATTAGAGCCGCCAAAGGTGAGTTAAGTCGCCTACGCCCTAACATGCAAGAAGACAACTCAAGATGGAAGGAAGACTCTGTGTGAGACATCCGAGTATGGCTAAGAAGAGTAGACGGGAACTCTATCAAGAAGCAGATGCAAAGTGGAGTATTAGTCAAGTCAACTCGAGAAAAGCCAAGTCTCAAGTTGAAGTGACAAGAGTCATCCAATGATTGGAAGTCGACTCTAAGTCACCTGGGGAAAGCAAGGAAATGCAATCAAGTCGAGATAATCAAAGATCCGTTGCAAAATCAAGAGATTTACTTAAATAAGTAATATCTCCATACCACCTTTCTCGAGTGCTCGGTCCCCGAAGCGTGCAAAAGGAATGAACCAATGGGAAGCACTACACCGTGTCGAACTCTGAAAAGGTGAAAGAACAATTCATACGAGGAAATGGCAATTCCAAGGATCGCAACAGACAAGCCAACGATCGCAAGTGACTTTCAAAAATAAGCCTATCTCTTCAACGGGCAAATTTTTGAAAGATCACTATAAAAGGCCGAGGAATGACTCAAAAAAACCCGAACCCGAACATTCAAGAAATCAATCAAATTGTAACCAAAAATACTCTCTAATCATTCAAGATTAATCCTCAAGCCTACATTACGAAGTACATCAATCCAACACTCACCCGTGAAGGAAAGAGAACTTCAATCGAGTTGAAGAGGAAACTTTTGAAGAAAAGGGGTCTACATTCCACGAAGGATTGTAGGAAGGTTCAAGGTCGAACCAAGTCTTAAGCTTTTGGAGGGCTTCATGATCAAATCCAAAGAGCTTGAGCAAGTGAGTCAGAGTAGCAAGGCACCCTGTGAAGAAGCTTCGAGTCGTAAGAGAAGCCAAATGAGTGATCAAGGCGTCTCAGATCGAGTCCCAAAGGATCAAGTCACCGTGTGATCAAGACTTGTATCCGGACTGCATTACCACTTTGTAAACGATCATTACTTAGTGGATTCCTCCAGGAGTTGGAGAAGAGAGGAGTAGAAGAATTACCCCATCTTCGAACCTCTATAAAAATTTCATTGTGTCATTTACATTTCAAAGACACTTTAATTCCTGCATTTCTAACTCGCTTATATCTGTTTGATAAATTTGCTATCCACTTGATAATACTAGTACTAAACCTAGCACTAAACTCTTGCTTAATCAAACTTAAGGGTGTTAAGTCTTCCAATGAAAACAAAACCACAATTGAGTTAATTTAGAATCAACAAATGAGTTATTCCATCAACAAATTCAATTGAGTCATTGAGAGACTAACTCTCGATTGACTAAATCGATCCCATCAAGGACACAAAAGTGTAGAATCAACTCGTATATTTAAAAGGACTAAATCGAAAATTTGGTAAGGTTTATTCAACCCCCTTCTAAACCTTACACTTACACCCCTTGGGACCTACAAGTGGTATCGGAGCGGTTGGTTCATTGAACCCTCCGCACCGGTTCTTGAACTAGATCTCCAAACTTTTAAAAGTCTGCTTTAGTACTTAAATTTTCAAAACTCTTTTTATCATTAAAAGTTATTATCATGGAAGCAAATTTGACACGCATCCCTATGTTCACTATCGAAGAATTTGATGATTGGAAAATACGTATGCGAGGCTCATCTATCGGCATTACATGATGAGATGTGGATAGTGATAGAAGATGGGCCTCTCGCAAATCTTAAAGGTGAACACAAATGTCTGAAAGAGTCGCGGTGAAGGAGAAGAAGATGTTGCTCCCGGACTGTCATGGTTGAAAAACCAAGAACTGAGTGGACAAATGATGACAAAAAGATACAACACGGACAATGTAGCCAAGGACATCCTTTACAAAACCTTAGACAAAGCCATGTTCAATAAAGTCAAATCATGCAAAACGGCTAAGGAAATCTGGGACAAGTGACATTGATTTGTGAAGGCTCGAGAGCAAATCAAAGAAAACAAATTATCAGCTGGGTCGCAACCGAGAACTTCAAAATGATCTCGGAAAAACCTGGATCAACTGGATGCTCGGTTCACGAAATCACAAATGAGTCCTGCACATGGAAAGGAATATACACGAAGAAGAAATGTGTATGAAGATCCTAAAAAGTCTTCCAAATGAATGGGAAATGAAAGTCATGGCACTAATCGAGACATTCCATGGACCTATCAAAGACATCCAACCATGAACTATTCTCATACCTCAAAGCCTACGAGTTTGAGCTAAGAAGAAAAGACCAGGAAGAGACAAATTGTACCCAAAACAATGCTCTAATTGTTAAAGATGGGAAGAGAGCCGAGGTCAAAGAAGTCATTGGCCCAGAAGAAATAACCCGATGGTTAAGAGGTTCAACAAGTTCTTCAATAAGAACTACAAGAGAGGAAAGGGTGAATCTTCCGGAAGACACTCGCTCCCTCCAAATCAAGGAAGACAGGCCAACCAAGAGAACAAATCATCAAAAGGTTGAATATCTATCTTTGGATCAGACAAACCAGGTCACTATGCCATTGATCGTCCATATCCTGTAGTCAACAAATACGGGGATGAAGAAGAAAGGAAGGTCTTTAGAGAAAGAAGACAAGAAAAGAAAAAGGCAATGATGGTGCAGAGATCTTTGAAACAGCCAAGTCAAGAGAGACAGTGATTGAGAGAGCAAGCTGACTACTCAAGTGACTCGAAGAAGAAGCCCGATCCGCTTGATGGCCAAAGAACAAGATCAACCTGACCAAGAAGATGAGGTACGCTCTAACTCATCAAACTCAGACACAAGTGATAGTGACTGCGACACACACACTTCATCACCCACTGATCTTTATGATTCATTAGGCAAAATGATGAAAGATTTTGAACACATTAAATCCTCACACACACTATTGAATGAGGAAAACAGCCTACTCAAAAGTCAAAACTCAAAGCTGACTAAGGAGCTGAGTACTCTAAGTCAAATAGCTGATGAGAATGAAAGTTTAAAAAATTCGAAAATGCTAAATTAATAAGCGAAATTGTGCTATAGAAAAGAGGGAGAATGACCTCAAGAATGTTATTGCCTCATTCACTAAGGCATCTAAATCATTGGATGATCTTATTATGAGTCAAAGAGAATGTGGGGACAAGACAGGCTTAGGATTTAATTCCTCTGTGCTATGTCAAACTTCAAAAGTAATTTTGGAAAAAGGATCTTCAAGCCATGAAGAGTCTGAAAAATCCAAAACTCTAAATGTTGCACACACATTCACTCCAAAGCACAATAACAAGCAAACTGGCCTTGGTTATAAAGGAAAAGGAAAACAACCAGTTGAGTGCGCTGAAAGGACAGCTGAGAAGAGATTCAGCAGAGTTCCTCAGCAAACTCCAAACAGAAAATACTCTGCAAAAAGGAAGCAGAGCTACCAAAAGTCCCAGAAAATCTATAAGAGAAATACATATGATGGGAATGGTAGAAAATATCCAAGCCAAGCTGATTGGAATAATGTGAACTATCAGCATAGACTTATGGAATATAAGCCCAAATGGCAAAGGCCTAGAACTCAAAGAAATGCCATTCCAAAAGCATAAGAGCTTTCATCAAAGACATATATGCACCTAGGCACTACACTCGAGACACCACAATTACCCAAGGAAGGCAATTGCTAAAACACATATGCAGCATACAGACAAAAGAGACAAATTGTATGAACCTAGAATCCCCAAGCAATTTGCCAGGATTAATTATGATTATGGCACGATAGATGGCAACCCCTTAGAGTCAAATCATTTGGCTATAGGTTGGTTGGATCATCTTACAATTCTAACCCCTCGGACCCAGACAAGTATGGGTACCTAAAACTTAATTTCCTTGATTGCGAGTTCAAGGAACAAATTGAGTGCCAAGGAACCTGGTACATGGATAGTGGCTTTCCGGACATATGACAGAAATAAGAAAAATCTCAAAATTCAAGGAAGTTAAAGGAGCAAAAGTCATATTTGGAGGAAATGAAGCTCCTGGCGAAATAAGAGGCATTGGATCCATCAAGAGGAATGGATTAGAGATCACAGATGTTGCATATGTTGAAGGACTCAACTTCAATTTATCGAGCACCGACCAACTCTGTGACAAGGGCTACAATGTTGGATTCAACATGGGTATATGCCAAATCAAAGATATTGAATCAAATGAAGTTGTGCTGCAAGGATGTAGACAGAAGAATATGTATGTCGTGAATTGGTCAACTGCAACACCCAGTACCTGTTTACTAGCAAAGAGCACAGCTGAATCAAGTTGGCTGTGGCACAAAAAGCTGAGTCACCTGAATTTCAAAACGATCAACAAACTTGCCAGAAGTAATCTTGTGGAAGGACTTCCAGACTCAGTATACAAAAAGGAGAGTATATGTGACGCATGTCAGAAAGGAAAACAAATCAAGTCATCATTCAAAGAAAAGACGTGCCCATCCTCAACAAGAATATTGCATCTGCTTCATATGGATCTATTTGGCCCAGTGGAACCAGCCAGCATAAGTGGAAAGAAATACACCTTGGTGGTAGTAGATGACTACTCAAGATATACATGGACAATATTCATGTGTAAGAAGAAAGAAACTCTACAAAAACTACCACAGCTGATGAAGAGGATTCAAAACGAGAAGAGTCAAACCATTATCAAAATAAGATCAGACAGAGGAACTGAGTTTGTCAATGGAATAATAACTCAGTATTGTATTGAGAATGGTATTGGTCATGAACTATCAGCAGCAAGGACTCCACAAATGAGAATGGAGTTCTGAAAGAAGGAATAGAACCCTCAAAGAAGCGGCAAGGACCATGTTAGTGAAGCAGAGTTACCAAAAAGATTTTGGGCTGAAGCAATCAACACAAACTACACTCAAAACAGATGTATGATAAATAGACAAATTGACAAAGACTCCCTATGAGATCTGGAAGAAGAAAACCAAATGTTGCCTATTTCAGAATATTTGGATGCAAATGCTTCATCCACAACAATGGCAAAGACAATCTAAAGGCTTTTGATGCTAAAGTGATGAAGGTATCTTCTTAGGATACTCAAATGAAAGCAAAGCCTACAAAATACTCAACAAAAGGACTATGGTTGCGAAGAATCCATTCATGTGGTATTTGATGAGCCAAATTTAAATGGAGAAGACATTGAAGAGTCAAATGATAAAATTTGAATTATCCAACCGTCTGAAAGAGTCCCTATCTTTGAAGCCGAAGCCGAACTATCAATTGAAAGAAGATGAGATAGTGAATCTCAAAAACAAATGGAAAATTTGCAGGCTAAGTGATTACGAGAGAGCCGACCCGCGGCAGCCAACACAAACCGCAAGTCGATCAATCCACTAACTTACTCCAACTCCTGATGTAAGATGGCTAAGAGACCATCCACCAGAACTTGTCATTGGAGATATAAGAGAAGGTGTCAAAACAAGATCCAGAACTCAACAAGAAGCTATGTTCACATGCTTCATCTCGCAAATAGAGCCCAAAGACATGTCACAAGCATTGACGACACACATTGGATTCAAGCTATGCAAGAAGAAGAGTCAATCGGTTTGAAAGAAATAAAGTATGGGAATTAGTGCAAAGACCCATACATCAAAATGTTATTGGCACCAAATGGGTGTTCAGAAATAAGATGAACGAGGAAGGTTCTGTGGTAAGAAACAAAGCAAGACTAGTAGCCAAAGGATATTGCCAAGAAGAAGGGATAGATTTTGATGAAACATTTGCCCCTGTAGCAAGATTGGAAGCTATAAGGATGTTTCTTGCCTATGCACTCACAAGAATTTCATTGTATATCGAGATGGATGTAAAAAGTGCATTTCTAAATGGTTTATTGGAAGAAGAAGTGTATGTTGAACAACCTCCAGGATTTGAGCAGAAGACTCTTGGAGATAAGGTATACAAACTCAAGAAAGCTCTATATGGATTGAAACAGGCACCCAGAGCATGGTATGATACTTTGTCACAATTCCTAACCGAAAATGGATTCACAAAAGGAAAAGTAGATAGAACACTTTTCTTAAATTCAAGACAAAAAGAGTATCTTGCTTGTTCAAATATATGTGGATGACATCATTTTTGGTTCCACAAACAAAGAGTCATGTGAAAAGTTTTCAAACCTCATGCAAAGTAAATTTGAAATGAGCATGATGGGAGAGTTGACATTCTTCCTTGGACTCCAAGTGAAACAATTTGAAGGATGGAACCTTCATAAGTCAAACAAAATACACCAGAGATTTAATGAAGAAGTTTGGTATGGAGGAGAAGTCTTACAGAAAAATACCAATGAACACATCACCAAAATGGACATGGATGCGGATGGTAAGCCTCAGATCAAACAAGATACGAGCACTCATTGGATCATTGCTCTATCTCACAAAGAAGCGGCCGACATCACCTTTCTTTGTAGGTGTATGTGCAAGATTTCAATCTGCTCCAAAAGAGAGCCATATGACAAAGATGGCTAAGAGAATACCTAAATACTTGAAAGGAAGCCAAGAAGTAGGCCTATGGTATCCAAAGGAAGGAGGATTCAAGCTAATTGGCTATTGATTCTCGACTATGCTTGATGCAGAGTGGACAGAAAGAGCACTTCGGCACATGTCAAATGCTTAGGAAACAAAGCAATTTCTGGTTTAGCAAGAAGCAAAATTCAATAGCCACCTCTACAAAGCGAATACATAGTCAGGCAAATTGTAGCCCAAGTCCTATGGATGAGACAAAGAAATGAGAGACTATGAAATTGAGGAAAAAGAAATTCCAATCATGTGTGATAACACAAGTGCAATTGCAATCACTCAAAATCCTTTGTTGCATTCAAGAACAAAGCACATTGATGTCGATATCACTTCATAAGAGATCATGTTGAAAAGAAGGACATCATCCTGAATATATCTCAACCGATAAACAACTAGTGACATCTTCACAAAACCATTATGTGAGTCAAGATTTGAAGAACTCAAACATGAGTTGGGGTTAATTGAACTAAGTTTGAGACACAGAAAGAATCAAAGAAAAGAAATGGAACAGAAAAGGAGGTGAGAAAGAGTCGAACACGGAAATCACCAAGAAATCACCATTGACGGAAAAGACAACTACACCGAGTCAATTGATAGGAGTCACTAAGAGAACTATGAGAAGTAGAGTTAAATCGGCTAAAGAATAAGTCGAGTCACTTATAAGCAAAGTGACAAAAACGCAATCGTTTTGACTAAGCGAGAATGTTTTAAGAAATACGTCAAAGATAATGATGATGTGTACAGACATAAAGTCGCACACCCAAGCTTATGATTGGATATAAATGCCGCCGCATTAAATACGAGACATTAAATGCTAAATAGGCGTGCAAAATCTAAGCCGTTGATTTCGATCACATTTCAAAAACCACCCGCACGCCCTTTCATAAACCATATTTAAACCATTTTCATCCGTTTCTCTCTCACACTTCTAAAACCTGTTCATTTCTTTCTCTCAAAAGCAAAGGCAAAAACTTCTCTCGAAACCCTATCAATCTTCAAATCAATTTCGAGTTTTTCTTCAATATAATCCCCAAAAAATGGCACCAACTTATAACTTTACCAAGTTAGGAAAGCAAATCCACACCCGGCTCTCACGGTGGATTTCGACGAATGGTGAAACAGGGGTCCGACACACCCTAGTGAAGAAAATCGCTGAAAAAGTTGGAAACGTCCCGGCCGAAACCGTTTCTGACGTTAGAATATCCAATGACATATGTGGAGGAAGTCGCACAATTCTACGTGAATGCTGAGATTCACGATGAAGGAATAAAGTCATCCTTCACGAAAAGCGGTGACTATCTCTCGCGAGGATTTGGGTCAACATTGCTCACTACCAGCAGAGGGAGCATCATAGATTAACGGTGATGTCAACCCTGGCCGATGCTTGGAAAGAAATAGCCAAGCCCGACTTTGCTTGATAAAATAGTGTATCTGACAAACAAGAGACTGGCGAAGGAGGATTATCACAAGTCGTTGGACATAGTTGCCAAATGTATCGACATCAAATTTGGCAGCTTTGACCAATCACAAAGGCAAAGCCGATTGTAATGGTTGCAATCATCGCAGAAAAAGAAGATAAACTGGGCTGAGTTTGTCTACAGCAGACTCTGCCATAACGTGGGAACAAATCCTTCAAGGAAGATGGCACATTTGGAGGATCCCTAGGATATGGCCTAGTGATTGGCGGCTAATGGAGGTGAAAGGAGTCCCTCTTAGACATGGGAAGGCATTCCATGTTAACAAGAGGATGTTGAGCAAACCTCTCTCGGCGCACTGAAGAGAGCTTACGCCAAGAGAGCGACACTAGTGAGGGGGAATCAGGTGACCCCGAAGATACAAATTGTTTCCTCTCCCGCCAAGAAGAAAGTCCCTGCAGCTGCTAAAGAAGATCGCCGCCCCTGCAAAGAAAGAAAACCAAACATGCTCCCGCCCCTGCCCAGAGTCACCGCCCCAGCCCGGCCGTGTCTCCTGCCCCTGCAGCAGCGGTCGAGAAGGACTCACAAATACCTTCTCCGATCGTCAAAAAGAGGAGAACTGAGAAGCCACGACGGCCCGCTCCTCAGAAAAAGACACTAGCACCGGCCCCCGCCGCTCAAGACTCAGAAGACACCGTCTCTGAACCAGAAATCCCTCTGGTACAAACTAGGAGACGAAGACGAATTATCAAGCGCTCCGAGCTGGAGAAACCAACTGAGTCAGCCACTCAGCTAGAGCAGATACCGGAGACTGCTGGAGAAGTAGAGTCTCGGATGTAGTTGATGAAACAAACCAAGTCTGCCGAAGGCGATCAGCAGAGGCAACCTGAAAGACACACTGTAGTTCACACAAACAAACAAGAATAACCCGCTAGAGCGGATAGTGATGTAATGATCCTATCTCCACCTTACCCAGACATCCAAAATCGTCTGCGTGAGTGGAGGAAATGGAAGTTAAGTAAATCAAGGGAATAGTTCCAACGGCCCGAATTTATAGAAGAGGAAGAGGAACTTGAATTTCCTTGACTAAACACTCGTGCTCCAAAGACTCGATGAAGACAAATCGCTAGACATCCTGCAGATTTTCAAGGAAAAGGAGAGAGAAAAGCAAGTCGAGGGAAGCCGAGGCACGTGAGAAGGCAAGCATCCGCCTATCTCCCGCACCACGAACACACACATCCTCTCCTTGATGTCTTCTCCGACAGCGATGATGAATCGGAGAATGTCACGCCACGAGAAGAGTTACAAATGCAGCAAGCATTGCACGAGTCCGAGAATCCTTCACGAGCAAAGATTGATGGAGGGACCAGGAGAGTCCTCCGAACACACTGAAATTGATCCAATGGGAGTGGTTCAAAGAATCGCCATCGTTGTTGTTCGCCACCACTTCCCACTCACTCGAAAAAGGCAGCAATAAGGGACATGGCGATGAACTGGGACAATGGGGACCCCAATCGAGCCAACCCCTATTGAAGGTGTTTTACCACCTGCCCCAACGGCTGAACATTCAATCGAAACAGCCGGGAGTTTGGAGACGAGTGACCCCATTCAAGTCACTCACCGGTGCGCCACCGAGGGGAAACTCCTCCACCGCGGCAAGGTCGGAGGATGCTGCAGATGACTCCACAACGAATCAAGGAGGCGAAGGAGAGAAAATACAAACACAAGAAGAACGACAAGTTGCCATCAACGACGCCGGCGATTGAGACTGTCTCACTCGAGGTGCCAACCGCCTGCGAAGGCTAATGACGCCGCCGATGCAATCGAGGCACGAGGAAGGAACAACCACGGGAGTTAACACTGGGGCGATGAAAGTGCAATCCATGGGGTTGAGACTCAATGGATGCCACCATAGAAGACCCTACGACAAAATGACACCGTCGAAAGGGAGGACCAAGGCCTCGCCGCAGAGAGACTAGCCGGAGGCTTGAAGGCCCACGGAGGTTGAGACTTCCCGGGTAAAGAAGTCGATGTAGAGAACATCCCTCCTCGCTATCATCGACCCATCCGAGAAGGAGATAAGCGCACTTCATGATTCCCAGGACAATCCCCGATGTCACTTTTCCGGGATCGGAAGGCGAAGAAGAAGAAGGCGAGTCATCCCCGTGACAAATCCAAAAGACTTCAAATTGCGGATGTTCCAAGCACGAGCAAGTCGATCCCAAGACTACTCGTCAAACTTTTAACTTTGATGATGAGCCACCAATGGAAATCTCATCATCGTCCGATGACGCTCGATAAGGCGAGGACCGAGGGACTTCGAAATGGAAAAATCACCGAGACCAACGAAGTCATTAAGACAAGTGAGGCTCGGAAGCCGGGTCTACTTCACAACAAAACCCGGTGAACCCGGAGACCACTGCGCGGGCCCCTCAAGCGGCAAAGAAGCCAGGGTCGATTCCTAAAAGAACTTCACGCGCACCGCTCATCATCGAACAAATCCCGGTGGGCGGTGATGAATCTTTTATAGAATCCTTTCCTTTTTCTCTCCTGGAGGTACCCGACCTCCATGAAGAGTCGAGAGAATGAACGTGCACGCTATCACGCACCAGCTCCCGTCTTTTCATCGTGCACCATTGTTCCAAATACTTATGACTTTGATGTTTGTATGGCCATCACCGCAACGGAAGAATCAAATTGAAGTTCGAGAGGTGTTCAAGGCACTATTTGCCGAGGTTGAACGGATGGAGAGGCATCAGCCTCTTTGGACATGCGATCGACAACAGAGATGCCAACCTTCTGGTGATTTAAGAGGCATAACATTCGGATAAGGGAATGGTGGCAACAAAGAAGAACAATGCGTGTGGAACAAGTCGATTCTTGAGGACATTGTTCAACAAGTCTGGCTTGGTATGGAGAGTCAAAATGCTTGATGCAAAACGAAGGCGAGAGAACATATTGAGCACATGCATGAAGCTCATCTTTGCCGAGATAAAGTCTATCGTGAGCAAAATACGAATGATCTACAAAGGTTTGGAAGAACACATGACTAGAAAATTGACCTTCTCATGGCCGAGATGAAACGATTTCAAAGCAGAGTCCAACGCTACTCGATCCGAATTCGTCTTTACAACGCAGCCGAGAACTCGACTATCAAAGAGGCTCGACTTCCCGCTTGCCGCATGTTCCCCTGGGGTTCCTCTATCCTTTGATGATGCCAAAAGGGGAAGAGGAATACCTTAAAGCGCTAAAATCACGGAAGGTTTTGAAAAGAAAGGAGCAAATTGCGGTGAGAAGGAAAAATCACCGTGAGGAAGTCTTGAAACAAAAGAAAAGAAAGCTTGTTGAGGGGAAGGGTCGACAGATGTGACTTTGATGATTTCACAAACCCCAACAAGGTCCTCATCACGGTGACATTATAAGCGAAAACTCCTCAGACTCTGCCACTCCAACACTCTGCTATATCCATGGCCGATAAGAGAAAACAATTGAAGCGGGGATGAAGGAAGTGGAAGGAAGAATGGATGCCCGAATTATGAACATCTTGAAAGAACACGGAGGCATTCCAAAGAGACAGAGACACTTATGCCATCTCGGATGTCGGAGACGAGCCACGATCATTGATGAATTTAAAACGCTCGAATCCGAGGGATACTTTGCAAATATGTCTATGGCTCAAGCTTGGACTTGTATCTGGGAAAAGGGTCTCACGATATGTGAAGAAGGCGACGACAGCGACTACCAGTAGTCACTCTGCTGGTCACTCCACCGGTCACTCAAATTTGGAAAGAAAGAAGACCCCGATCTGATATCGCCCGAGGTAGAGGAAGAAGCGATGGTGGAGGAAGAAGCTTGGACCTAGGCCTCGCCAAAAACATTGAATATGTGGATCCGGGAAAGAAAGGAGGGATCTCCATTTGGGCTTGACCAAGTAGCAAATTTACAAGTGGCTAAAACTAACGCCGAGTATGTAAAAGACTAGAAGAAGAAAACAAGAGACAAACTCGGCTATGGGAGGAAAGACAGAAAGAATAAGAAGAGATGAAGCTGCCAGGGAAGGCATATGAAAAGAAAAAAAGAAGGCGGTGACGGCACGAGAAAAAGAGAAGAAGAAAGAAGATCTTTGAACAAGATGAAAGAAGGAGACAAATAAGGAGATGAAGTGTTCTTTGTCAACCCTTCGTATTGTATTACGTAAATACATACAATGTAAGTCTTCCTGTAATAAAGCTATAAATTCTTTATTTTTTTGTGAAGACAATTATGTGCTCGATACACCTTGTAAACAATTGTGTTAAGGAACAAGAATGATATGATCAATAAAAGAATTGATTCTCACGCATACATTCTATGTCAATACACTATCTGTATGTATCTTTCTTTGTTTGCATTTTTGAATGGTTTAAGTTTTGGCATCATCAAAAAGGAGAAATTGTTAGGAATTTTATTGTTTAGATTTTGATGAATGCCATGTAAAACTTAGAATAGAAAGTTGGCACCCCAATTCTTGTTGTAAAATGCATTGTAACAATTAGAGTGGCCAAGCCGAGTTAAGTCGGCCTACGCCCTAACATGCAAGAAGACAATCAAGACTGGAAGGAAGACTCTGCTGTGAGACAGTGAGTATGGCTAAGAAGAGTAAGACGGAACTCTCTCAAGAAGCGGTGAGATGCGGCTAAGTGGAGTATTAGTCAAGTCAACTCGAGAAAAGCCAAGTCTCAAGTTGAAGTGACAAAGAGTCATCCAATGATTGGAAGGCGACTCTAAGTCACCCGGGAAAGCAAGGAAATGCGGTCAAGTCGAGATAATCAAAAAGATCCGTTGCCGCGAGAAATCAAGAGATTTACTTAAATAAGTAATATCTCCATACCACCTTTCTCGGAGTGCTCGGTCTTAAGCGTGCAAAAGGAATGAACCAATGGGAAGCACTACACCGTGTCGAACTCAAAAAGGTGAAAGAACAATTCATACGAGGAAATGGCAATTCCAAGGATCGCAAGGACAAGCCAACGATCGGCTGCAGTGACTTTCAAAAATAAGCCTATCTCTTCAACGGGCAAATTTTTTGAAAGATCACTATAAAAGGCCGAGGAATGACTAAAAAAAAAAAACCCGAACCCACGAACATTCAAGAAATCAATCAAATTGTAACCGAAATACTCTCTAATCATTCAAGATTAATCCTCAAGCCTACATTACTGAAGTACATCAATCCAACACTCACCCGTGAAAGGAAAGAGAACTTCAATCGTTGAAGAGGAAACTTTTGAAGAAAAGGGGTCTACATTCCACGAAGGATTGTAGGAAGGTTCAAGGTCGAACCAAGTCTTAAGCTTTTGGAGGGCTTCATGATCAAATCCAAAGAGATTGAGCAAGTGAGTCAGTAGTAAGCAAAGCGGCCTGTGAAGAAGGTTCGAGTCGTAAGCTAGGCTAGGCGAGTGATCAAGCGTCTCAGTGAGTCCCAAAGGATCAAGTCACCAGTGTGATCAAGACTTGTATCCGGATCATTACCACTTTGTAAACCGATCATTACTTAGTGGATTCCTCCGGGAGTTGGAGAAGAGAGGAGTAGAAGAATTACCCGTCTTCGAACCTCTATAAAAATTTCATTGTGTCATTTACATTTCAGCACTTTAATTCCTGCATTTTTAACTGCTTATATCTGCTGATAAATTTGCTATCCACTTGATAATACTAGTACTAAACCTAGCACTAAACTCTTGCTTAATCAAACTTAAGGGTGTTAAGTCTTCCAGCTGAAAACAAAACCACAATTGAGTTAATTTAGAATCAACAATGAGTTATTCCATCAACAAATTTCGATTGAGTCATTGAGAGACTAACTCTACTTGATTGACTAAATCGATCCATCAAGACACAAATTGTGTAGAATCAACTCTGTATATTTAAAAGGACTAAATCGAAAATTTGGTAAGGTTTATTCACCCCCTTCTAAACCTTACACTTACACCCCTTGGACCTACAAGTGGTATCGAGCGGTTGGTTCATTGAACCCTCCGCATGGTTCTTTGAACTAGATCTCCAAACTTTTAAAAGTCTCTTTAGTACTTAAATTTTCAAAACTCTTTTTATCATTAAAAGTTATTATCATGGAAGCAAATTTGACACGCATCCCTATGTTCACTATCGAAGAATTTGATGATTGGAAAATACGTTATGCGGCTCATCTATCGATTACATGATGAGATGTGGATAGTGATAGAAGATGGGCCTCCTGCAAATCTTAAAGGTGAACACATTGTCGAAGAGTTCGGTGAAGGAAAAGAAGATGTTGCTCCCAGGACTGTCATGGTTGAAAAACCAAGAACTGAGTGGACAAATGATGACAGAAAAAGATACAACCTGGACAATGTAGCCAAGGACATCCTTTACAAAACCTTAGACAAAGCCATGTTCAATAAAGTCAAATCATGCAAAACGGCTAAGGAAATGCGGACAAGCCGACATTGATTTGTGAAGGCTCGTGAGCAAATCAAAGAAAACAAATTATCAGTGGTATCGTAAAATGAGAACTTCAAAATGATCTCGGGAGAAAACCTGGATCAATGGATGCTCGGTTCTACGAAATCACAAATGAGTTGCCTACGCACATGGAAAGGAATATACACAGAAGAAATGTGTATGAAGATCCTAAAAAGTCTTCCAGGTGAATGGGAAATGAAGGTCATGGCACCGAGACATTCCATGGACCTATCAAAGACATCCAACCATGAACTATTCTCATACCTCAAAGCCTACGAGTTTGAGCTAAGAAGAAAAGACCCGAGGAAGAGATACAGTGTACCCAAAACAATTTGCTCTAATTGTTAAAGATGGGAAGAGAGCCGAGGTCAAAGAAGTCATTGGCCCGAGAAGAAATAGCCCGATGGTTAAGAGGTTCAACAAGTTCTTCAATAAGAACTACAAGAGAGGAAAGGGTGAATCTTCCAAAGACACTCGGCTCCTCCAAATCAAGGGAAGACAGGCCAACCAAGAGAACAAATCATCAAAAGGTTGAATATCTATCTTTGGAATCTTTAGACAACTGGTCACTATGCCATTGATCATCCATATCCTGTAGTCAACAAATACGAGGATGAAGAAAGGAAGGTCTTGAGAGAAAGAAGACAAGAAAAGAAAAAGGCAATGATGGTCAGAGATCTAGGCGAAATTGACCAAGTCAAGAGAGAGACAATGATTGAGAGCAATGAAGCGACTACTCAAGTGACTCTGAAGAAGAAGCCCCGATCCGCTTGATGGCCAAAGAACAAGATCAACCCGACCAAGAAGATGAGGTACGCTCTAACTCATCAAACTCGGACACAAGTGATAGTGATCGCGACACACACACTTCATCACCCATCGATCTTTATGATTCATTAGGCAAAATGATGAAAGATTTTGAACACATTAAATCCTCACACACACTATTGAATGAGGAAAACAGCCTACTCAAAAGTCAAAACTCAAAGTGACTAAGGAGCCGAGTACTCTAAGTCAAATAGTTGATGAGAATGAAAGTTTAAAAAGGTTTGAAAATGCTAAATTAATAGCGAAATTGCTGCTATAGAAAAGAGGGAGAATGACCTCAAGAATGTTATTGCCTCATTCACTAAGGCATCTAAATCATTGGATGATCTTATTATGAGTCAAAGAGAATGTGGGGACAAGACAGGGCTTAGGATTTAATTCCTCTTGTGCTATGTCAAACTTCAAAAGTAATTTTGGAAAAAGGATCTTCAAGCCATGAAGAGTCCGAAAAATCCAAAACTCTAAATGTTGCACACATTCACTCCAAAGCACAATAACAAGCAAACTGGCCTTGGTTATAAAGGAAAAAAAAACGATTGAGTGCGCTGAAAGGGCAGTGAGAAGAGATTCAAAGAGTTCCTCAAAACTCCAAGCAGAAAATACTCGCAAAAAGGAAGCAGAGCTACCAAAAGTCCCCAAAAATCTATAAGAGAAATACATATGATGGGAATGGTAGAAAATATCCAAGCCAAGCTGATTGGAATAATGTGAACTATCGAATAGACTTATGGAATATAAGCCCAAATGGCAAAGGCCTAGAACTCGGCAAATGCCATTCCAAAAGCATAAGAGCTTTCATCAAAGACATATATGCACCTAGGCACTACACTCGGAGACACCACAATTACCCAAGGAAGGCAATTGCTAAAACACATATCTGCAGCATACGAGACAAAAGAGACAATTTGTATGAACCTAGAATCCCCAAGCAATTTGCCAGGATTAATTATGATTATGGCAGCGATAGATGGCAACCCTTAGAGTCAAATCATTTGGCTATAGGTTGGTTGGATCATCTTACAATTCTAACCCCTCGGACCCGGACAAGTATGGGTACCTAAAACTTAATTTCCTTGATTGCGAGTTCAAGGAACAAATTTGAGTGCCAAGGAACCTGGTACATGGATAGTGGTCATTCCGGACATATGACAGAAATAAGAAAAATCTGTCAAAATTCAAGGAAGTTAAAGGAGCAAAAGTCATATTTGGAGGAAATGAAGCTCCTGGCGAAATAAGAGGCATTGGATCCATCAAGAGGAATGGATTAGAGATCACGAGATGTTGCATATGTTGAAGGACTCAACTTCAATTTATCGAGCATCGATCCAACTCTGTGACAAGGGCTACAATGTTGGATTCAACATGGGTATATGCCAAATCAAAGATATTGAATCAAATGAAGTTGTCTTTGCAAGGATGTAGACGAGAAGAATATGTATGTCGTGAATTGGTCAACTGCAACACCCGAAGACTTTACTAGCAAAAAGAGCACAAATTAATCAAGTTAGGTTTTGTGGCACAAAAAAGCCGAGTCACCCGAATTTCAAAACGATCAACAAACTTGCCGAAGTAATCTTGTGGAAGGACTTCCGACTCGATATACAAAAGGAGAGTATATGTGACGCATGTCGAAAGGAAAACAAATCAAGTCATCATTCAAAGAAAAGACGTGCCCATCCTCAACAAGAATATTGCATCCGCTTCATATGGATCTATTTGGCCCAAAGGAACCAAACAAAGATATAAGTGGAAAGAAATACACCTTGGTGGTAGTAGATGACTACTCAAGATATACATGGACAATATTCATGTGTAAGAAGAAAGAAACTCTACAAAAACTACCACAAAATGATGAAGATGATTCAAAACGCGAGAAGAGTCAAACCATTATCAAAATAAGATCGATGGGAACCGAGTTTGTCAATGGAATAATAACTCGATGTTGTATTGAGAATGGTATTGGTCATGAACTATCGGCTGACAAGGACTCCACAATGAGAATGGAGTTCTGAGAAAGAAGAATAGAACCCTCAAAGAAGCGGCAAAGGACCATGTTAGTGAAGCGAGTTACCAAAAAGATTTTGGGTGAAGCAATCAACACACTTACTACACTCAAAACAGATGTATGATAAATAGACAAATGACAAAGACTCCTATGAGATCTGGATCGAAGAAAACCAAATGTTGCATATTTGAGAATATTTGGATGCAAATGCTTCATCCACAACAATGGCAAAGACAATCTAAAGGCTTTTGATGCTAAAGGCGATGAAGGTATCTTCTTAGGATACTCAAAAGCAAAGCCTACAAAATACTCAACAAAAGGACTATGGTTGCGAAGAATCCATTCATGTGGTATTTGATGAGCCAAATTTAAATGGAGAAGACATTGAAGAGTTAGGTGATAAGCTGAATCATCCAACCATACG
The DNA here is from genome assembly GCA_016081115.2 of Rehmannia glutinosa. Taxonomy (NCBI): domain Eukaryota; kingdom Viridiplantae; phylum Streptophyta; class Magnoliopsida; order Lamiales; family Orobanchaceae; genus Rehmannia; species Rehmannia glutinosa. The sequence goes on along the minus strand of JABTTQ020000644.1, from coordinate 5,584 downwards.
AGAAGAGTCCATCTTCTGGAAAGTCAAGCTGGAACTATCAATTCGGGAAGAAGATGAGATAGTGAATCTCAAAAGCAATGGAAAATTTGCGCTAAGTGATTACGAGAGAGCTGACCAACGAACACACGGTACTGCAAGTCGATCAATCCAGCTAACTTACTCCAACTTTGATGTAAGATGGCTAAGAGACCATCCACGAGAACTTGTCATTGGAGATATAAGAGAAGGTGTCAAAACAAGATCCATAACTCAACAAGAAGCTATGTTCACATGCTTCATCTCGCAAATAGAGCCCAAAGACATGTCACAAGCATTGGACGACACACATTGATTCAAGCTATGCAAGAAGAAGTTAATCGGTTTGAAAGAAATAAAGTATGGGAATTAGTGCAAAGACCCATACATCAAAATGTTATTGGCACCAAATGGGTGTTCGTAAATAAGATGAGAACGAGGAAGGTTCTGCGTGGTAAGAAACAAAGCAAGACTAGTAGCCAAAGGATATTGCCAAGAAGAAGGGATAGATTTTGATGAAACATTTGCCCCTGTAGCAAGATTGGAAGCTATAAGGATGTTTCTTGCCTATGCAACTCACAAGAATTTCATTGTATATCGATGGATGTAAAAGTGCATTTCTAAATGGTTTATTGGAAGAAGAAGTGTATGTTGAACAACCTCCGGGATTTGAGCAGAAGAAGACTCTTGGAGATAAGGTATACAAACTCAAGAAAGCTCTATATGGATTGAAACAGGGCACCCAGAGCATGGTATGATACTTTGTCACAATTCCTAACCGAAAATGGATTCACAAAAGGAAAAGTAGATAGAACACTTTTCTTTAATTCAAGACAAAAAGAGTATCTTGCTTGTTCAAATATATGTGGATGACATCATTTTTGGTTCCACAAACAAAGAGTCATGTGAAAAGTTTTCAAACCTCATGCAAAGTAAATTTGAAATGAGCATGATGGGAGAGTTGACATTCTTCCTTGGACTCCAAGTGAAACACTGAAGGATGGAACCTTCATAAGTCAAACAAAATACACCAGAGATTTAATGAAGAAGTTTGGTATGGAGGAGAAGTCTTCGTAAAAATACCAATGAACACATCACCAAATGGACATGGATGCGGATGGTAAGCCCGTAGATCAAACAAGATACGAGCACTCATTGGATCATTGCTCTATCTCACAACAAGCGGAGCGACATCACCTTTCTTTGTAGGTGTATGTGCAAGATTTCAATCTGCTCAAAAGAGAGCCATATGACAAAGAAATAAGAGAATACCTGAAATACTTGAAAGGAAGCCAAGAAGTAGGCTATGGTATCCAAAGGAAGGAGGATTCAAGCTAATTGGCTATTGGTCCCGACTATGCTTGATGCGAGTGGACAGGAAGAGCACTTGGCACATGTCAAATGCTAGAAACAAATTTCATGGTTTAGCAAGAAGCAAAATTCAATAGCCACCTCTGACAAACGAGAATACACATAGTCAAGGGCGGCATTTAGTCCAAGTCCTATGGATGAGACAAAGAATGAGAGACTATGAAATTGAGGAAAAAGAAATTCCAATCATGTGTGATAACACAAGTGCAATTGCAATCACTCAAAATCTGTGTTGCATTCAAGAACAAAGCACATTGATGTCGGATATCACTTCATAAGAGATCATGTTGAAAAGAAGGACATCATCCTGAATATATCTCAACCGATAAACAACTAGCGACATCTTCACAAAACCATTATGTGAGTCAAGATTTGAAGAACTCAAACATGAGTTGGGGTTAATTGAACTAAGCTGAGACACGAAGAATCAAAGAAAAGAAATGGAACAAAAAGGAGGTGAAAAGAGTCAACACTCAGAAATCACTGAAGAATCACCGGATGTCGGAAAAGACAAATACACAGTCACCGATAATCGAAATCACTAAGAGAACGTGAGAAGTAGAGTTAAATCAGCTAAAGAATAAGCTGAGTCACTTATAAGCAAAGTGACAAAAACGCAATCGTTTGACTAAGCGGGAATGTTTTAAGAAATACGTCGAAGATAATGATGATGTGTACAGACATAAAGTTTGCACACCAAGCTTATGATTGGATATAAATGTTTGCCGCATTAAATACGAGACATTAAATGCTAAATAGGCGTGCAAAATCTAAGCCGTTGATTTCGATCACATTTCAAAAACCACCCGCACGCCCTTTCATAAACCATATTTAAACCATTTTCATCCGTTTCTCTCTCACTTCTAAAAACTGTTCATTTCTTTCTCTCAAAAGCAAAGGCAAAAACTTCTCTCAAAACCCTATCAATCTTCAAATCAATTTCTCGAGTTTTTCTTCAATATAATCTGAAAAATGGCACCAACTTATAACTTTACCAAGTTAGGAAAGCAAATCCACACCGGCTCCTGGTGGATTTAAACGGAATGGTGAAACAGGGGTCCGCGACACCCTAGTGAAGAAAATCGTTGAAAAAGTTGGAAACGCGTCGGTCAAACCGTTTCGGCGTTAGAATATCCGATGACATATGTGGAGGAAGTCGCACAATTCGTGAATGCCGATTCACGATGAAGGAATAAAGTCATCTTCACGCAAAAGCGGTGACTATCTCTCGCCAAGGATTTGGTGAACATTGCTCACTACCCGGCAGAGGGGAGCATCATAGATTAACGGTTTATGTCAACCTGGTGATGCTTGGAAAGAAATAGCCAAGCCCGACTTTGCGATAAAATAGTGTATCTGAAACAAGAGAGAGAGCCAAGGAGGATTATCACAAGTTGTTGGACATAGTTGCCAAATGTATCGACATCAAATTTGGCGGCTTTAACCGTCAAAGGCAAAGTCAATGATTGTAATGGCCAATCATCATCGCAGAAAAAGAAGATAAACTGGCTGAGTTTGTCTACGCAGACTACGCCATAACGTGGGGAACAAATCCTTCAAGAAGATGGCACATTTGGAGGATCCTAGGATATGGCCTAGTGATTGGCCGACTAATGGAGGTGAAAGGAGTCCCTCTTAGACATGGGAAGGCATTCCATGTTAACAAGAGGATGTTCGAGCAAACCTCTCTCGGCGCATGACAAGAGAGCTTACGCCAAGAGAGGCGACACCAAAGAGGGGAATCAAATGACCGAAGATACATTGTTTCCTCTCCCGCCAAGAAAGAAAGCTGCCCTACGAGTTGCTAAGAAGACTCACGCCTGCGCAAAGAAAAAACCAAACATGCTCCACCCCTGCAGGCGAGTCACTGCCCGCCCGCCGTGTCTCCCGCCCTGCGGCAGCGGCCGAGAAGGACTCACAAATACCTTCTCCGATCGTCAAAAAGAGGAGAATTGAGAAGCCACGACGGCCCGCTCCTCGAAAAAAGATACTAGCAGAGCCCCCGCCGCTCAAGACTCGAAGACACCGTCTCGAACAACCGAAATCCCTCTCGTACAAACTAGGAGACGAAGACGACTTATCAAGCGCTCGAGCTAGAAACCAATCGAGTCGCCACTCGGCTAGAGCAGATCATCGGAGATACTGAAAGTAGAGTCTCAGGATGTGTAGTTGATAAACGACCAAGTCTGCTTTGAAGCGATCAGCAGAGGCAACCCAAAAGACACACTGTAGTTCACACAAATGAAACACAAAAGAACCCGCCAGAGCGGATAGTGATGTAATGATCCTATCTCCACCTTACCCGGACATCCAAAATCGTCTTCGTGAGTGGAGGAAATGGAAGTTAAGTAAATCGAGGAATAGTTCCAACGGCCCGAATTTATAGAAGAGGAAGAGAAGCTGCTGAATTTCCTTGGACTAAACAACGTGCTCAAAGCTCGATGAAGACAAGCTGCTAGACATCCTGCCAGTTTTCAAGGAAAAGGAGAGAGAAAAGCAAGGCGAGGAAGCCGAGGCACGTGAGAAGGCAAGCATCCGCCTTTATCTCCACCTGAACACACACATCCTCTCCTTGATGTCTTCTCTCGGCGGTGATGAGAAGCGGAGAATCTTTCCGCCCGCCAGAAAAGTTACAAATGCGCAAGCATTGCACGAGTCCGGTCCCTTCACGAGCAAAGATTGATGGAGGGACCAGGAGAGTCCTCGAACACAACAAATTGATCAATAGGAGTGGTTGACAAATCGCCATCACTTGTTGTTGCTGCCACCACTTCCCGGCTCACTCGGAAGAAGGCAATAAGGGACATGGCGATGAAAACTGGACAATGGGGACCCCGGTCGAGCCAACCCCTATTGAAGGTGTTTTACCACCGCCCAACGGTGAACATTGAATCAAAAAATAGGGAGTTTGGAGACGAGTGACCCCATTCAAGTCACTCAAATGTGCGCCACCGGTGAGGAAACTCCCTCCACCTGCAGCAAGGTCGGAGGATGCTGCGAGATGACTCCACAACGAATCAAGGAGGCGAAGGAGAGAAAATACAAACACAAGAAGAACAAGTTGCCATCAACGGCGCTTCGAACGATTGAGACTAATCTCGGTGAGGTGCCAACCGCTCTGAAGGCAATGACTTCGATGCGATCGAGAGCCTGAAGAAAGGCACAGGAGTTAACACTGGGCGATGAAAGTGCAATCCATGGGGTTGAGACTCAATGGATGCCACCATAGAAGACCCTACGATACCGTGACACTCGAAAGGGAGGACCAAGGCCTCGCCCAGTAGAGACTTCTTGGAGTGCTGAAGGCCCACGGGAGGTTGAGACTTCCGGGGTAAAGAAGCTGATGTAGAGAACATCCCTCCTGCTATCATCGACCCATCCGAGAAGGAGATAAGCGCACTTCATGATTCCCAGGACAATCTGATGTCACTTTTCTGCAGGATCGGAAGCGAAGAAAGCCGAGTCATCCCCGTGACAAATCAAAAGACTCACCGCGGATGTTCCAAGCACGAGCAAGTCCGATCCCAAGACTACTCGTCAAACTTTTAACTTTGATGATGAGCCACCAATGGAAATCTCATCATCGTCCGATGACGCTCCACGATAAGGCGAGGACCACAATCCGAAATGGAAAAATCACCGAGACCAACGAAGGCTGATTAAGACATTTGAGGTCAGCAAGCTAGGGTCTACTTCACAACAAAACCCACCAACCGAGACCACCTGCGCGAGGCCCCTCAAGCGGCCAGGTCGATTCCTAAAAGAACTTCACGCGCACCGCTCATCATCGAACAAATCCCGATGGGCGGTGATGAATCTTTTATAGAATCCTTTCCTTTTCTCTGGAGGTACCCGACCTCCATGAAAAGTCGAGAGAATGAACGTGCACGCTATCACAGACCCGGCTCCGTCTTTTCATCGTGGCACCATTGTTCAGTACACTATGACTTTGATCTTTGTATGGCCATCACCGCAACGAAGAATCAAATTGAGTTCGAGAGGTGTTCAAGGCACTATTTGCGAGTTGAGCGGATGGAGAGGCATCGAGGCCTCTTTGGACATGCGTCACGGACCATGAGATGCCTCTGCCGGGTGATTTAAAGGCATCCTATGATTCGGATAAGGGAATGAGTGGCAAATGACAAACAATGCGTGTGGAACAAATCAGTTCTTGAGGACATTGTTCAACAAGGCTGGC